>JBCAUI010223862.1:0-16585 GCA_038406195.1 Haplosyllis anthogorgicola
ATCGATATAAGCGGAACAATTAATATGAGGGTCTATTAATTTGGTGTGGACAAAAAGTATCGATATAAGCGGGATATTGATATAAGCGATATCGATATATCCGGGGAGGAGTGTAATGGACCAGAAGAGACTAGCTTCAAATTCCCTTTAGCTGTCCTAAGGCCAAAGAAGTCTTTCGAGGTTTTCCCTATTTATAAAAAAATAAATAATAAAAATCTTTAAATCACAAAATTGGGTGCAATTTTATGACGCTTTGAATCCAAACTTAATTTCATAAACTGAAATTAAATTGTATTTTCCCAAGAATTTATCAAAATAAAGAAATTTCCCATACTTTAAAAACAAGACAAAAGGATCTGCCCACTGTCTCTTAATATTACATTTCATATACAGTACATGTGTACATTTTTGCTTTAACATAAAAGTATAACATGGTGCGTTCACTATACCGAACCAAGAAGCATAGTAAACCAATGCCCTAACCTGTTTAAACAAAATACGCCAATTGATGAGGCAAGATTTGGATTCCCAGTTACATGTACAAATTCCTGTAGCAATTCTCCCGTAAGCACCTAATTCGTACTACAAGTTTCTCAGCAAATATGTAAATGCAATATAATAAAGGCACATGGTTTAAATATCACAAGGGCATTATCGAATTACCGTTGCTATGTCGATCGCTTTCGGTGAACGACAATTATGTTGCATATTTAATAGAGTACAAATGTTGCCAAGCTAAGTTTTAATATATGCACATTTCTTATTTTTAATTAATTAGGCTCCGTTTCTGGGTAACGAATTTCGAGGACATATGCCCAAGCAGGGACCATTTAATATACATCCCTTACAATAGCTAGCAAATATTTCAAAAAAGAAAAAGGGATTTCGGGCCGTGATGTCCAAAAAAGTATTAGTTGAATAATTTCTTACATATTAGGCCTTTTTTTTTTAATCATTTGGATTACATTGCACTTTCAGGATTTTCAAAGTGCAGCGATCGGGAAAAAAAAAATTGAACTTGGTCCCAAGAAAGCCAAACTGTTTATAAATATCGATAAAATATTTAATATTTCTCAATCGTCTCCTGACGGAACTCGTTACGATGCAAAAATCTTGCTGTGTGCATCATGTTTCAACCTCAAATGAGTTTTTTTTTTTTTTTGAATCCCGATTTCAAAGTGCGGCGGGAAATGTAATCCAAACAATTAAATAAAAAAAGCCTAACAAAGAAAGAAAATATGAGTGTGACAAATTTGGCTTACTCATCGTGATATTCAAGGCCCATTACACCTTTGTTTTTGACGATGTGGTATTCTTCTGGTATTAATGTGTCAGGAAGCTTCAATGCCTGTTAAAAGTATGGATGACAATTACGGAAGATTAAAGCAGTTAACATGAAGTGCAACTTCATTGATTGGTTGTCAAACGTTGTTAAGTTAGAATTATCATGAGTATGTTTTAAATTCAAGCATTGTTTTGTCTTTTTCTACTTACGGATTTCTGTGGTTCCTCTGCCTCTTCCTTTCTGATGGCACTTTTATCTTTCGGATCCACATCCTCCTTCAATTCTTCTTTTTTCTTTGGTACATCATATAAAAATGATATATCTCTACAAATTAAAGTTATGAGATTTTTGAAAACAAACATAATCGGAAATTCTTTGGTATTCTCTAAAAGTTGTCACTCAAAATTTATTATCACTGTGTCAATTGATGCAAATATACAAAGCATAAATTTTGGTTGTAACCCTGTGGAATGAAAACATCAATCTTACTTTCCTGCTCCACAGGTACATGGTATGTTTTTTGTTAAATGATCCAATTTTTCTCTCCTTTTCGGAAAGTTCCATACTGCTGCCGGTGGTTTACGAGCAACGACCTACAGTTCAGTCATGAAGTTATTTTTAACTGTCGAAGTTCAATAAGACTAAGTTAGGTTCAATATACAACAGCCATCTCATTTTTATGTCGTCAATGATTAAAAAAATAGAAGAGAAATATCAATAGTTACTTACCGTGGACGTGTTTATATTTCTTAATCTTGCTGCAGGCCCCAATAACTCTTGACCCTGAGGAGTTTGTGTAAGTGCAAACAGGATGTCATCGGGGACATAGTCTTTTTGTAAGGTTGAAGGTAATGGACGGGTTTTGTCTACATAGTTGTCACTAGATTTGATATCAGGTAACAGCACTAGAAGCATGCGTATACAGTACAGTTAATATTCATGAAATAATCATAGCGTTTCAAATCTACCTTAAAGAGTAAAATGGAAAGCTCTAAAGTATCTTTGCACTAAAAGAGCTTGATACAGACAATAGCATGGCTGTAAGATAATATTTTTAAAACATAATCGAATCTAGTCTGTGTTCACAAATTTAACAAAATGTTTTCATGGTGTAGACTACCTGTTTCAGCCTGTGGTACAATTGCCTTCGGGCTGGTCTTGTTCCTTGCACTTTCACCACTAACAGTGTGTCGAGGACTTGTCAGTTGGTTCGAAGTTGCTGGCGGCAGACTTCTTGTACTTGTATTGGCACGAGCACTCATGATTCGGTCCTTCACATTTCAAAACCTCAAGATCTACGTAAGCTGATTTATGAACCGATCTTGTTCAGATATTCACGTTTACACATATCAAAACTACTTTACAATATTACTGTATATGCTGGAGACATATTTGACAAGAATAGCATGGTTACGTTGCGTAATAATCAACTTTTTATTACTTTAATTTAACTTTTCTATTCTTCCGTTCAGCTTACCGCCATGACAGTTTACAATTGTTGTCAAGGAAAACGCCACCTATTGGAATTTAAATATTTACGCCAGATGACAGCACCATCTTCCCGCCTTGGCAGGTACCCGTTTTCCTGTGCAAGCCGCTCTTTGGCATTTCTTTCAAGACCACTAAAAAACTCGTTTCCCTTCCCAAAATTTATTAGTTTAACGTATTAGATAGATAATCTCGTGAGAACCGTTTTCCAAAAGGTCTTGTGTTCTAAGGAGGCCAGTTAAGTGCAAGACCTTCCCCAAAGTTTCAAAATAAGAACAACCAACTCGATTTTCTATGTCTTTATTACAATGGAAATATTCACAATTATGTTCAATAAAATGATTTTAAGGACTGTACATCAGTTTGTGTATCATACAAAAGATGTTTATTTCTGTGGGTTTGATATATTTACATGCATTACTGAAAGTCGTTAGTAAAAATGGCCAGTTTGACTGGCATTATTATTATCTTTTTAGAAAGTTTCCAATTTGTTTTATAAGGCCACAACTAAGATATAAATAAATGTGCTTCAGGCAAAAACTAAACTTTTCTCTTATTTACCCTATCTTTTTGTAATTACCTTGCAACGTTTTCATCGAAAACGTATTCTTCGAAATTTTTTCTTTTTTTTAAGACAATGATTTGTAAACTTTATATTTTGCATAATTTAATCCTACTGAAAAATTAAGGAAATAAAACACATCTCAGCACTTCGCATTCTAAATACAACATATGGAAGCACTGATCAACACTGAAATTATCAAGTGCTCACAGCATTTGATGACCAACGTATTATATCTAATAAAATTTATTTCTTTGATGATCAACGTACGATATCTAATAAAAAAAATTTCTTGAATGCCTATCCGTCTCGATGCCATTCTTCATAGCAAGTTGGCCTTATATTTAAAATAACACAACTGAAAGAGTTGAACAAAACACTGTTTTTGGCAGTGTCACTAATGTGTTAATTTGTACAACTATTATATTAAAATGCAAAAATTGTATTGCATATGCAGGAGAAATAAGTATGAATTCACTACTGAAGGTTTAATAATGCACTTACGTGGAACTCAAAGGGAATGTGTGGTCTAATGCAGTCATTTCCACCAAAGCATTAACCTCGACAAAAATTTGTGACGCGAGTTTCAACTTTAAATTATAATTTTCCTGTTAACTGCCTTGTCTTTAGATGGAAATATCTGCATATGAAATAAAGGCAAGCATATACTGGACTGACTACAAGCGTGTTAATAAGGCAATGTGGGAAGTTCTAAAGGTTATTGGACTGGAATTATGAAGCTAAAACATACATATTTCAATGTAGTAGCGTTGATGACCTTACAAATAAGTGTCTATCGATGTATAATAAATATTACAAAATTGTAATAAAATGTCATAAAAAAGTGCAAAATGATTTAATTTTGGTGTTCGCAATGTCTATAGTGCAAAGTCAACCCCTTTTTGAACGTCATTTTACTTTTCCTGTGTGTACGGTCACATATCCTGTTATGGTGCTTGCTGTTCTAGACTTCGACACTGCAGACATATGATAAAGTTGGCACAGGGGTAGTATTTAAATTTCTCTTAATTATGATAGCTGGTTTACGGTCATTGCAAAAACCAATGGCAAGAAAACATAAAATAATTCGAGCCAAATTGTTAAACTCTCTTTGGCGAGACTTGTCTTTGTTTACAGTAAAGCTTTTCCGATTTTCATGAACAAGTAATGCAACTCAAGTAATACAAATTGCATGTATAGCGCAAATGCTCGCCTCAGATCACAAAATCAAGTGTGGAGTAAGAAACATAGCATCAACATATATATTATTTGGGAATCACTGTTCTACTAACTGAAAGTAAATTGATTTTAATATTGCTAAACGCACATACATGTACATTTACTTGCATATCATACATACAAAATATTGAGGACGTCGCGACAGACTGGCAAGTGTCATTTATTGTTCAATGCGATTCCAGACCCATTATGGAATCCTCATTTATAGAGTAACATTACTAATCAATAGGTAATGTTAATTTAGTACGGTGGATTATTATTCCATGATTCGTGCTTGTGATGACTGATCTGAATGATACTATTAATCCCACAAAAGCTACATATGCAGTACACATATTTCAAATTGTACATACGTCCAAACGGTGGTTGGGTATAATGATTTCATCAGTTAACATTGAAACTATTTCGTATACATGCTTCGGTGGCATGTTACATCCATGGATTTCATATTAATACATGTACCTGGATGCCAGGTTACATGTAGTTTGTCATTCAACAATGAACACTATTGGGATGCTCAGTTGTTTTCTGAACATGCCAATTATCTACGACCATCACACTTGAAAAAATATATATCACTCGTCAAAATTATGTCATTGAAATTAAGTATATTTACATAATCATTCACAGCACCTTTGTTTTGTTAACCAGTAAGGCTTTACCAGAAGCCGGGTTTGAGAAGGTGTACGTCTCCTTGCATCTTCTCGTCAACAGTTTTCATACTGGGAAGGCAATATCCAGCTTTGTTATTTTGCAAGAAATATAATCGTAGCACATCGCACAGAAGCAGGCAGGGAAAGCCATTCTATTCTTTGATCCGTTCTTACATTTAATTAATTCCAAATAAACTATTTGTCAATACGAAAAAACTGTGAACAGCATTTTCCTACGACACTGGCGAATTTTATGATGAATATGAGCATTCTTAGATTCCACTCTCATGAAAACATTACTGACGAAACGGGAGAATATTCACAGACATACACAAATAAGAACAAATTAAGCACAAATGGTATAGCTGTTTATCACTGGTCATATATTTGTAGGTCTATATAAGATGTCGGAACAAATCCTTCTTCACCATCTGACCTGCGTACCCTTGTCCAACCATCTCCTTGATCTTGTTCTAGCACGGAAAACTCTTCACCTTCACCCATTCCTATTGATCCTTCATTTGTTGCTGAGGAAAATTTGTAACACACAAAATGAATTCACCATTCATCATTGCAATGCATGTAATTACTTATCGTTTCACAGTAATAAAAGATTTTACAAAAAATATGGTTGCTCAATACGTGACAAAATCTGAATACTAACCGTCAAAGTGATACATGGCTCTACACGATCCTATTACTGGGAAATCATCTAGTCCGTCATCGAATGAATCCTGATCAGCATAACTCGTTACACGTTCATTATCTACACTGCTGTCTGGATTATCTTTGGCAACTCTGCAAGTGAGATTCACATAATGAACGGATTTAAACAACGCCAAAATAATTTACATATGCAAAATTATTTATTATCCCAAGGTTCAATGAGTATACTCTGCTACACCATTGTTTGATTTTCTAAATAGACATCCTTCTGACTGCATGTCTATCGAATGTTTCCTGTCAGACCAGATCCTACGACTCCACATATTCACTCGATGAACATTAAATATATATTGGATCGACGTACATTACTACAAACAATTAACACGTTACAAAAACCAAACATGTACACTTACTGATGTCGGAGGTTAGGTGTTCCCGGGTGTGAGTTGTGGTTACCACTTGACATACTCATTTCTGACACACTTCGTGTGATAGATTCGTCTGAATGGTACGTGTTCTTTTGGCTTAGGGACTGGTTTGCTAAATCTGCATTCGATAAATACCCCTGCAGAGTACAAAACGTTTGATAAGATATGCGGTTACAAAGTACGAAAATTAGGTATTAATATGGAAAATGACTCCGACGCAAAGATTACCAACGCAGATAACACAAGTCGCAAACATTTAGATATAATTTGAAAACATCTGAAATTTGTCTTCCAAAGAATGAAAGAGTTTTCAAATTTAATCTAAAAACAAAGTAAATAAAAACCATTTCTCTGATTTTATCATTGCTGATCTGAATGAAAATTCTCTCAAAATTGTCACTGTTTATGTCAAGTGTGTCAAACATTTAAAGCTTCACGTCTTACTACTTATAAATTTACACGTGAAATTATTATTAAACGTATTTAATAACACCGTTGTACCTCTACACTCTTTCGTCCTAACACTCTACGAACGCCTACTTGCAACGTCATGCAATTTTAAATTTATCAGTAACATTTCCAAGTACACAAAAATATTTTTGTAATACTTCGTGGAACAATTTCAAATATTTGGTATTATTTCATCAAATACTTATTCAAAATAAGGGAACACTCTAAGACAATGAAAAAGAAAATATAACAAACAACACATGTCTATTTGAGTGAGTGACCCACCAAAGCCTTATTACATTGGCTTATGTAACTAATTACACGCGAATTAGTGCCCTGTTTGATAAAGAAAGAAAATCACACGTTTACCAAATTTGCCTGTAATCAATAAAACGTCTACGAGAATATATTTACACATAAAAAAGCATTTAATATATTATAAGGCGTAGATGTGTTTGCCTGGCATAATTGAGCTGAAATAGCTAAGGAGTAACTTACACAGTACAAACATGTGTAACTAGATTCAATCACACAAAACTAATAAATTGAAAAATAGATAATAGGTGAGTACTAGGGATTATGGGTGTACTACAGAAATTAAGTTTTGGTGCATATTTGAAAGATGACTCACCTCAAACTTCTGTAGTTCTTGGTTAAGTTTGTCTAATTTCTGTGCATTCTCTTCTAACTGTTTATCTAAACTGCTGGCATCACCTAATGCAGGATTCTTGACATATACATCACGCATCTTTAATAATGCATCTCTGAAATAAAACAGCAACACATTGAACGTTTGGTTTTGTGTACCATGAATCAATTGCTCGTGATGGATAACAAGACTAGCTGTGGAAAATCTGAATAGAAACACAGCTTACCGTTCTGCAGTTTCTTTCGCTATTGTCGTTTTTAAAGCTTCTATTTTCTGATTCAGTTTCTTTTTCTGTTGGTTTGGAGGTAAATGACTGTAATCTTCTCGGGTATCGTCCGTCTGAAATAATAAATAACATCATCATAGTAATCTTGTCATCATAGAAACAAGGCGAATATTTCTGGTTCTATTTTACGATCAACATTACATTCCTTACATTAAAAGTAACGTCTTTTTGAAGAACTGTAGATGAAGAAATTTAACTGTTAATTTAATATTATTTTATCCTTAACAATAATTACTGGTTCGACAACCAGACCACTATCATAATATCTTATCTACCGTACAATACTAATTAACATTCACAAACTAGTTCCCAACTAACGTTATATTTTGCGACATTTTTTCAATGTTAATTTTACACCAAACAATCTATTTAACCCATTTTCAATCCATCCTTTTTTTTACTACAAATAGACAAGGTACATCATCTAGAACTATACGGGTAATTATTACAACATAAAGTAGGTTGTGCTTATAATGATACATAATACGTTTAGGGTGCGACTGTGCTTTGCTCGTAAGCATATTTTTTTATACCCCTAAAGATGTAAAGATGGCATCAAAACTCCTTCTGAATGACCTGTCTCTGGGAAGACCCATCTGTCAGTAATGGCAATGATAGTTAAACGTTATTAGAGAGTGTTTAAATAATAGTTAATGAGAGCTTGCAGTGATTAGAGACAAAGGATGGACAAGAGATTACATCTTCCCAAAACCAGACAATTTTGTATCTTATCTAACACAAGGTCACTCAGATTAACAACATAAAGAACCAATTATAAAATAAAAGTCCTTAACCCCTATCCTCTAAGGACTGGATCTAAAGAAACCTCCCCCCCCCCAATAGATTAAAAGCTAGCCAGTAAGCTTGCTATGGTCAGCAATTGTTGGACTGAAGCTGGAGAAAGCGGATGGCATGTTAGATAGACGGAAGTTTTAGCAGCATCTGATTGTTGTGGCAGAGAGTTTAAAAATGTGGACACTTAGGCTCTTAAATAACATTCCCGTTCCCTGTCTACGTTACAATTAGGCAACAGGTGGAGGAGGATTTTGCTGACTTTGGGATGCCCAATTGAAAATAAAAAACAAAAGGAAATATTTACTGGTCTTGCTCCCTGTAAAGTAACAACAAAATGAAAGAAGCACATCATTATAAGCGGTGAAATTACAATGGCATTCACAACAAATAGAAGTTTACAACATTGATAAGTACATATATCTACACATTAAAACAAAGATAGGTAAGATATTTTCAATAAATAAATATTCGTACACGCCATGCACACTCAAAACTTCTATCAAATTTGGTGACTGATTATCTGGTCAACATAAAGTAACAGGGGTAAACTAAGAGTTACATACAACGAAAAACATGAAGAAAATGTGCAAATAAATCTCAATAATTTCCTTTCAAACCTTAAACTGAACGTTGAAATGAATACAATTGAAAACTTACAATTTTATTGACATCGCCAGGCGTTATTTTAATAAGACAACAGGCTGGGAAAAAAAAGCCTAAGGTTGAACATGAATGGAACAACATTCAGTAAAACGTGTTTGTTGTAGCTCATTAACAATGAAACCGATCAACAAGCAACGCAACAAACGCAATAAACTGTAACCATCTCTGGTTGTTATGGCTGGCGTGCATTTTACATACCAAAAATCCTATCAGCTGTACGTTCAGAACGTATCGTCCAAGAATGACAAAATATCACAGCGTTATCATGCGTACGTACCGTAGTTTACCCTACACAAGGCTCAAAATTCAGTAGTGTTTCTATTAGGCTAACACAACAGTTAAGGTCACAAAAGACCACTTCGAAATGTTCAATTTCACTTTTTGCTATTTTTATTTTTTTGTAATGTAAATCGTTCCAAATTAAATTTCTATTCCATGACAAATTACGTCACTTATGTTAGCCTAATGGAAACTCTTATTGTCTACGATTTCACGAATATGTGTAGAGATGTCTTGATTTTAGTCACCAGTGGTAACATTAGGCTTACAAGTTATTATCACAGTTCGCTGATCTTTGTACCTCTTCAGTGTAGAAGCTGTATACAGAAGATCTTAAGCTTTTCTCTACATTTTGAGCCATGTAGTCACCAGGTATTTAACATATAAGAAAAGTGTCGTCCATTTCTACTCTCGCATTCATGAGGAACCTACCACCCAACAGCTACTGAAAGTCCCACTCAAACTTCTCCCATTACGACACTGTAACAATATTACACAAACCCTGCACTATCAACACGTAGAAAACTACCCTAAGAGTGTAGCATATCTCGTACATCACATTACATTTTCTTATATCACTACATGTATTGCGGTCCCAAGCTCTCGATACAGACGAGTAGATTGTAAGTGATAGAATAGCACGAGAAAACATGTAGATGTATTTCATATTCAAGGTAGCTGGATGTGTAGATAGATTGCAGATTTATTACATTACAAGCAAAGCAATTAACTTAAATTTGGTAATAGTTCAAGTCTTTCGTTGCGAGATTTTTACTATGTGCTGACAATTTAATGTATAATGAGTACTTAACAAAATGCTAGTGACATTCGTCTTCCTAACGGCAGTTGGTGGTTTAAAATGTGGGCACCATACTACAGTTTAGTTCTTTCTCGTATAAAATTATTCTACATACCTTTGATCCACTAAATATACCAAAGATGCCTCCGCGCTTTTTTGACTTTCCTCCCGATACGGTTCCCTGGTTTCTGTCTTTTAACGTACCGCCTCGGGGTGTAAGTGCATTGTTGTGGTTGTGAGATGGCTGCCCATTGCTTAAATCTTCAAATGGAATGTCTCCGGGTGGATGAAGGCCTGACTTATAACGATCTGTTACCAATTTAGAGTCCTAAAAATACAAAGAAGGAGGGCAACTGTGTTGCGAACCTTTCTATGGAACCGCGTAAAGGGTACACTTGAATTGCTATGTAGTGACCACTCTTTTAGTCTCTAGTTTTTCTCCCCCATGAAACATATTTCTGTCTACAATGCTGCATGTTCCTTGTACATGTCCAAATAGTTAACAAGTCTAACCTCTGAAGGATTTATTGAACTAGCAGCTTGTGTTATTCCATCTATACAGGTATTAATTATAGGTACAACAGCCTTCTCGATTTCTGCAGATTGTTTAATGAAACCCTGAAGCCGACATCCTCGCCGTTCATCCATGTCTTGTAATTGCTGCAAAGTATTAAAACCAAAAACTCATGTCACTTAATCTCTTGTTCTCGGATTAACTGTTTTTACTGATTGTGTGGCAAAAGGAACAATTGCATCTGAGCCTCTTAACTAGTCTCCTTGCTCGGCGGATTAGAAAGATCTGCATCCTGATCCATGTTTTGTCTAATTTTCATATGAATATCGTTTGTTTCGCAGCATATTTGCCATACTGGAAATTTACTGCTATGATAAATAAGATATATCATCAATCCGGGTCTAAAAATACCTGAAAGATTTGTGGCATAAGTGTGTCATAATGTTCTCTCTGTGCACCATTTGTTTTTTGTAGTTCAGATGCATATTCGTTTTTGCAGTCTTCACATAATTGTTGTTTATTCATGGATAAATTTTTGGCCTGCAAAATATAGAAAAAATACATAATTGTGTACCATGACAACAATCCAATTTAATGTTAAAGTATTAAAGATTTATCAAGAGATATGCTTCAATTGTAAGAATGAAATTTGTGTCGCAGTAACGTATTTCTTGTGGAAGGACTCAGATAAAAACACACAGGAAGTGAAGTGCAAGATCAAGGTAAGTGCACATAACAATAAGATAAATTCTATGTGCACAAAAATACAAATTACAATTTGTATATCGCAAAGGGAACCTTAATTTTGCCTGATTTCTCTCAGAAATGCAAGTATTTTGCTCAGCAGTGCGGACAGGACAAAGCACAAAGATGCATCACTGAATGTGACCATTACCTTTTCAACGTCAGCTCTTGACAAGTTTATATCTGCATCTGCCTTCTTGTACAGCTCTTGTGCTCTTTCCGACTCTTTGAATGCTTTTTCATATTGCTTTTTGCTCTGAAAGTAATGCAACGGGAGAATTAAGATGATACTTTCCACAACTACCACATACGAATCTTAATATGTCAATTTAGTGTACTTATGTATGCGAGGTGACTTAATTTCTTTATCTTTTCAAGTTGGCTTTTCTACCATAAAGACTGAATTGTTTCTTTGTGACATATAATCACTATTTGCTGTAAGACCAGTGCCAGAAATGGGTACGCACAGCACTGTTAATTGAATCAACGAGGTTCAAGGATTGAGCAAAATGATAAAATTCTTACCCTTTCCAATTGTGCTAACTGTGTTTGTAGAATGTTCATTTGTTTAGCACCTTCATGTAAATGCTGTAAATAAATTGGTGATCCAATAAATTCTTACAAATTAAACTTTTATAATAAAATAGTTTATCATTAATTAAACCACTGAAATTGAAATGGTATCCATTCTTTGGGGTGGTTTACTGAAAATTCATCATTTACTTTTTTCCTCTCTTGTTTGAGTTCTTGGAGCATCGCGTGCACTTCGCGTATAATACTGGTTGTGAGGTTTTCTGATATCGTTTCATGTTGACCGGCCATGTCATGTACTTCTTGAATCATCTTTAAAAATCCTTGCGTCGACGAAAATCTGAAAGTAAAAATTTAAAATTACTTTGATTAAAACTCGTTCAAATGAAAACCCTCTTTAAACCATTAGCCAGTACAAAGTTAACTGATACAGTCGCGAACAAATTCCAGTGACAAATACACTTTATCATGTTCATCTCAACAAATAAAAACAATCCACTTATATCATATCCTACATTGCTGTGAATGTCGGGAGTGGATTTTTTCTAGCTGGCAGGGAGTACTATTATCATGGCTATGGATTTCACAGTTGTTCCTACTTGTTGCGAACTCCCAGTCAATATTCCTGCATTCTCCGTCGATCACTTGCAAATGTTGTGTACCGGGAGTCTGTGTAGTTGCCAAGTTTATCGTATCGCGATGTTTTGTCTGTGTTCTTGTTCTACTTTCATTAGACACAAACAAAAACAATTGTCTTTGTGCTTGAAGTTTCCGTAAATCATGAAAGCTCAAGATCGGCATGTGGTCGAGTGTGTGCAAACGGAAAGAGAAGTAGAACTGTTATCACTGCCTTTTTGATTCGTCAATAGAATCATTCAACCTTTGCTTTAGCCTAGCGTTTGCCTTAGCCCATGTTGACAACTTGCTTTACTCCCATCAAAGAGGTTTGATATACCATATACCATCATTACTCCCATCTTGAGGCTCTTCTATCAATTCTGTCACAGAACGTGTGTTCATTGCCAGTGGAGGAAGAATCCTAAAGGAACAGTAACTTGTTACTTGGCATCTATGGTGCACAGCTCTCCTTCTCCCTCCCCTCCCGCCGTCACGACCATAACCCCACGTATCATCTAACAGATTCGCAGTCTCAACAGCCACTTTTTCCCGCGTGAAGAATTATGTTTGAACGAATCGGCAGCTTGCAAGATTGCTGGAGATTCATTACCTACTTCGCATGCTTATTATAAGTTTACCTGGGGCAAATGCGATCACGGTAAATAGTGAGAGTTGCAAACTGGAGTAGGAGGTTCATTAGCTTCATGCACGTGCACCCAATCTCTGCTACACAGCTAAGCACTGATTGCAGATGTGGTGAACAACGCTGAACTTCACTTAAAACTATCTCGTCCGACAAACAAGGAACAGGAAATGTGATCGTCTGATGTAACATATCGGTACACAGGTTATGAACATAATCTGATAACGGTTAACCTCTATTTGTGTTGTTAAATATATCTCTCCTATCTTGACTCATCGTCTTTCACTTCCCAGTCTCACCTTTACAGATGAAATTCGTTTTCACAATGTTTCCGATAGATTTTATAGTCATTTCAATACTTCTCCCACATTTGCGTACCGAAGGCTCCTGTTACGGAAGAATAATTCGGGATGGAAATATTATTACTGGGCAGTAGCAATGCATTTCCATTTGCGGAAAGTATTACATTTTGTATGGTTTTGTATCTCTTCTCTAAACCGAAACAAATTGCACTCTGTTCAGCATTTGGCCGCCACAGGCAGATGAAACGCACACTGCCCAGATCCTTACTCCGCCAATTCATCATTCTAACAGCTACTTGTCTGTTATACACTTTTCGTTGCTATTTAGCAAAAATACTCAACACTAACCTTACGTAAGACTAGTAAGTATTGTACAATGAAATGGCAAAAGAAAACCTCGTATAATGAAGTGGCAAAAAGAAAACAATAAGTACTTCCAGTAAAGTCTCTTCTGATATAGGCTTCTTTTATTCTTTTTCGCAGAGTCGATAACATCAAGATGATACAGAAATATGCTGAACGGAATTCGTTGAAAAATAATACTTACTGGTAATCCTCCTCTTCTTTTCTTTTCGGTTGGTAGTTTTTGACCAATTTTCTGTAACAAAAGAGTACAATATTGTTATTTTAATTACTTAATTAAAAAAATATAATGTCACGCATGTACAACATCAGTAATATCAAAGCCTTTATCACTGCTTGGAAATCCTACAGAGAAGTTAGTTGAGTATTTAACAATTTATAACTATAATGGTGCAGTACATGTAATCTGATATATTCGTGACTGTTAATATAGTCTATCGTAAAAAAAATTTGGTTACCCCTAACCATTAGGTCTCTGGGATAAAGATTCAATTTTCAGTTGGCATAATAAGAAATTTGGCACATTTATAACTGCCAAATTTGAAAAATTAGATTACAATGCATCAAATGAATAATACAACTAAACGTTGATGAACCGCTTAAAATTTTACATCCAAAAAGAAATTTCGTTCATTCGCTGCAACCTTTACGTAAACTTCCAAATGTCCAAAGCAGATATTTGCTTTTAAGACACAAGGGCAAAAAAATAGGTCCAGATGGACCTGAGCTCATTTGGCATTATCAAAAAACTAAGACAATGTAGGTTGTAATATGACATGGAAAGAGTTTCTACGATCAAAATAAGTGATCTATAAAAACACAAATATGGTTGCTAAACTGACAATATATGTGGGATCACAATAATTTTTATTGGTAATAAGGAGGGTATTTAGGTGCGTAAGACTGCCAAAAATTAAGTTTGTATCATTAGCTTCAAGTCCAGGGGTAAGGTCCAAAGAAAAAACACAAATATGGCTGCCAATTTGAGAATAATCGTCACAGCAACAAACTTTTTGCTTGGCTTTGAGATAGGGCATATGTGCATATGTGTGTAAGATATGAAGTCTCCATGATCCATAGTGTGCTCAGGGTGGCTGTGCACCGATGACAATGCTGACAACACTGACAACAACAACGATGATGGACAATTCATTATTCTATGGGCTCTTTGGTAATTATGCCAAATGAGCCAAACAATACACTTATACTGACAGAAAATACGGCTGTGTAAATTGCAGTTTGCAATTGCAGCTTTTTTGCTAAAACGCTAGCATACAGAAACCATTTGCCAAGCAGATAAACTCCATTCACTCCACAACCTACTGCTTCCAAACATGGTACGCAATTTTACTGTGATTCAGTGGAAATATTTTTCATGGTTCATCTAAAGATCTCTCAAATGCAACACAATATTGTGCCATTTTTCAATGTGTACACATGCCTTATGGAACAAAGGGCATCATCTTCAAGGTACACAATTACCTCGTATGAACCGCCTTAAATTAATAACCTTCAAACGAAAATAAATACGAGCGGCTGGGTTGTGCCATTTCACTATTACGTCCTGCTATTCTGTTCGTAAAATGAATTTCTGAAAAGCGCTCTTCGGCTAGTCTGCAGCTCACATCTGGATCTTAGCGCTGGCCCCATTCTGGCCATTATTATCTAAACACATCGTCAAATCAATATTGATGCGTACCATTAGTACAATAAGTGTTCACTACTTTTACCTCATCTACTCTAATGCACCCCAGGGATCCATCACAACTATACAAACACGACATGCTTCTTCAGATGTAGCATTCTGCATGTCCATATTCATCTACGTTATTCAAAAGTGATTGTTGTTTATGATTTCAAATGAGTGCGTGATCTCAAATACCGTTGTACCGTTTAAATCGTTAATGCCATTTAAAATAGTTATACATGTGTGGTAAAACATGTATATCCAATATCATGGTCATATAGCCTTTCTGTTACATGTAGACCCACTGTACGTACAATATGATAAAACATACGACTTGCAAAAAAGCATCCCCCTATTTGTCCTATTTAGACATGACAGTCATCACACGTATGCAATACACCATTGTATTGTGGTTTTTTTTATATCCAGTTGAGCGGAAAATGATTTCGTCATCATCGCATCACAAATCATTCACACCCAAGATTGGTTTGCAAGTCATTGCATCGTTGTGATAGTCTTGTATGTGGAGTATTGGCAACGATTTTCGACCACATTAAACAACGCTTTAGAGATCAGCTACATGTTTTCGTACATGTATTCGATTGTTGACAGTACATGTTGGTCATGTAAACTTTTAGCCCTTGCATTGTCTCACTGATAGTGCTGTGATCAATACATTTTGGGACGGAAATACGATATCTGGTAGATCTGCTCAGCATCAAGTGTCGCACATTGATTGCTGTGGATGACTCATCCAGAGTACCGTAAGTCTCCAGCATGACTCACAAAAAGGTCTTCCCTCATATTTTCCATCATCATAATTTTAAACTTCGTCATTAATTAATTTTAAATTATACTACTGTAATGGAAATTAAATTTATGGAGAACAAAATGCATTGGCGGATCTAGGGGGGACGCGGGAGGCGCGCGCCCTCCCCCCC
>JBCAUI010223973.1:0-16582 GCA_038406195.1 Haplosyllis anthogorgicola
CGCAGCATACTGCAGGTATGCTGCAAACAAGTGGGTCAGTACCGGGCTCAATCTGTTGCAAGCCCAGATGTAATACAGCCTGTAGCATCCCTGGTGTTAACTCTAACTGCAGTCTTTAGACCACAGCGCCCCTGGTGGTAATTCTAACCTAAGTCTGGTCCTTTGAAATTGTAGAAAAGACCCAATTCTATTCGAAGTAACAGCTCAACAATGGTAACATCTTTAATCAAAATGTCTATCTTTTCTAAATTTATCCTGTAAGTGTTAATATTGTTAACTCTTCCTTTTAATAGTCTCTTTCCTTGGGATTATGAAGTCTGGAGAAAATAGGATTATCATGAAAGAACATTTAGTCTATGTTCGTCCACCCTCATAGAAACCATAGATGGAAATGCTGAAACAGATGATGAAAATTTTATCAATTTTGAATTTACAAAATCCACCTTTTCCTGTCAGACATTGTCTTCTTTCCAGTGCTTGAAACGGATTGCTCTATTTTACTGTCTGTGCCTCACGGGATTATTTAGAAATCCAGGAAATGCCGCTTAATAGTTCATAAATAACTGATGATTCCACATGTCGCCCGAGTTCTACCTCCAACAGCATTAAACACCATGTTAGTGACTTTTGTGCCACTCTAAATCAATTAGCGAGTCAAGAGCCTGGAGCTGTTACTGTAACTAAAAGTACAGGGTTGTAAGAAACAAATATAATGTGTGGAAAATGTAAGAGTAGATTGTTGCAAATTAATTTTAAATATTTGCGTGTATCTTTTGTGGTAAGTAGCTAAGCTCGTGTGTGCGGTTAGCTGGCTACCCATGCTGGCTGCTTCCTCCTTGGCGTGTATTACTACCTCGGTGTCTAAACTCCGTCTGCCTGCTGTAGCGGGCTGGCGGCTAATAAAGGGGTAAAGTAATGGGCGGAGCTTACGTGCGTAGCCGTATTACCCCCAGCACTTTAGCTACTGAAATAAATTCTTGTATTCATGGTATTATGTGAACCAGCGTCTAAAATTTCTATAAATTTTGGAGTGTGTGACAACATACTTGGAAATCATACCAGATCATTGAATAAAATTCTAACACTCAGTACTTCATCCCAATAAGAAACGTTTCACAAACAAAAAAAAACTACAGCTGACGAGTGATTTCAGTATATTTGGATTGTCACGTTAAGGGACCAGATGGTTTGTTTACAATTTTTGCGCATTTCGTTTTCTCTGTAAACTATTCAACAACTTCAATACTGCAACAGCTATTTCATGCACGAACGATTTGCAATGTTATTCCACATATTAACATGATTAATTATTATGACTAAGAATCTCATGCAGTAAAATAAAAACACAAGCCGTTCAGATGGTTAATGTGACAACTGTCTGATTAACCCAAGCATCTGTTCTTAGAAGTAATGATGTATTCTTGCGTATTGGAAATTAGTTGAGTCTCTTTCTTGTATTGTAAAAATCAAATACCACTATTAATTAAACTTTTCTAATTCTTAGATATCTTCTAATTTAAATTTTATTTTATAAAAACACGGCTAAACTGTGATGGCGCCACTAAAAAGTCGTGCAGAAATGTAAATACAATCCCAAAACAGTATCAATATGACTTAAGACTGAAATCGTCTTCATTTCTATTGTTCATTTATATAATTGAGCCTTAGTCGTAAATAAATGAATTAATAGTACAACACAGCGTTTTGGAAAAAACCCTGTAAATGCTATTTATAATTGACTATTTTGAAAAGCCATAGAAGTCCGCACCGTATCCAATTGACCAATTTACCCAGATTCGTCTTAATGACTGAAGCCCGTTCCATTTAATGCTCGAATAATTATCCAACACCTTGAGGAGATTACACAGATGTTAATCTGGATGGTTATATAAACTAAAAATAATATACTTAGTACAGGAAATTAATGGAATTAAACAAACTGATGCATTTGTTCAACTGGATATTTACCTGAAAATGTTAGTTTTCAGAGAAATTCGACAAATAATTTAATTAGGCTTATTAGTGATAGTAGTAAGTTTATGCAAGGTATGTTAATGTTACTTTATGCAGACTATGTGTTTAAAGTTCGGAGAGCTAGTAACAATGTTCAGTCAGTGGGGAAAATAGACTATTTAGTCTTATTTGTCTAACTAATTTGATAATCGTCAAACCAAATTTGGCTCTAGGTCAGGTGTTAGTTTCCAGGTTTCCGAAGCAATTTGAAGCCCTTTAACGAAAAGCTTCATATCCTCAAGAATTATTTCTTATCTCTATCACGGCCAAAAAGGTTGATTAATTATTCCTAAAATAGTCTATACTATTATTGCAGTTGGCTTGTTGTGTATATTACATAACATGTACCGGTTATTTTCTGAATTTTACAACCCTTATGTAAGTGTGCTTTAACTTCCAGCAAAAGTGAAGTTTTGTCTCGCACACACGCACGCACGCACCTGTAATATTTCAATATAAGCACATGTGGTTTTCAATTCAAGAGCATTTAAAACATTATTGTCATAAATAGCACATTCTGAGATTCATAAATACAAATTGATAACAATTATTTTCCAAGCTGTTGATAGACAGTCTAGGATTTTCATCTACCTAATCTACCAAATTTACATCATTTCCAAACATGTTAATTGACCTCCTGTATTGCTAACATTTTATGTTTATATTGCAATCAATTCAAGTGTAAGCTACTTGGCCATTTTTTGGCACCAGGACCAAATTTAGTCTTGAACAATATTCGATCATTGGACTGAAATTAGTATTAATCTAAACTGAAAATTGTCTCAACACAGAAACATCCAGTTTAAAAATCAGACAGTTCATGTGTCTGGTAGATTTGATAGAGATTGAAATAGGAAAAGTCCTCATTACTTCAGATGTTTGCTCATTTTCTATTGCTCTTAAGTGCATTTAAAGTCACAGAAACTTTTTGCACTCTTTACTTGAAAACCCGTCAGCAAGTGTCTTTTATATCAGATTAAATAGCTTCGTTAGATCTCTTCATTTCCTTACACATGATTTTTTTATTCCAAGGAATGTTCATTTTCTTCTTGTAAATGTAAGGAAATTATGATCAGGGACTTTACAGTTATTTCCGTGTGAAATATTGACAATTGTCTATTAATCCTATTAGCATAAATTTACATTTAACCTTGCAACTGTATGTCCTTGAGAAAAAATGTGTACTGATGTTGGATAATATTTGTTTAGGCGATTATGATATTTTTAGTACCTTTGACAGATTGTAAGAAAAAAAACAGAGAGCATTGCCTTCTAAAACACCCAGGGCTGTCAGTTTATCATTTCATGCTTCCAACGGAACGGATATCATGCCGTAGAGCTGCGGAAACAGTCACCGCACTCAGTACAGACTCATGTGAAGATAATGTTTTTTTTGACATTATTTGCTACTAATATTTCAGATAATTCGAACTTAACAAAAATGATTTCATCTCATGTTACTCTACTGTATGTAGTTGTTTCAATTATCCTGAAAGAACGACAATGAATTTATCGAGTCCAAAAATATTATTTTGCCCACACCTGGAGTGAAATACCCATTCATACAAAATAAATTTCCGTTTTATTAGAAATCCACTGTGACTTAATGTACAGCGTGTTCCCTTCTGGCTATGGCGGCATGTAACAAGGTTACTGTGTAATTTTAAGCTCTTCCTCATTTTGCTTTGAATCACAGAATATAGTTTTAACGGAACGTGATTAAATTTTCGTCTTGACAAGACAGAAATGGACAAGCGTCATCACGTACACTTAACAGCCTAATCGTATTAGGTAAAAGACATTAGAGGTTTTTCTAATTCACGGCTTTCCTAATTTAGGCTAATTTTCCACTGTATTTATGTTAATTAACCATTTCTTGATATGATACATAACCATTTCTTGATATGATACAAATCAAGAAATGGTTAATTAACATAAATACAGTGGAAAATTAGCCTAAATTAGGCAGGGCGTGAATTAGGAAAAACCTTTATTGACCTATTGGCAGCAAGTAAATCATGTAGTTGGTGAACCAAAGTGTAGGACGTCAAATTTTTGGATGTGTAGCCTGTGTTTGCTTTCTTCCCTTATATGTTCTTTTGCGCTGCGGAAAATGTCTGATTAATCTGGGCGGATAACTATTTTGAGTGCTGTCCTTCATGCTGGAATATTTTGATATATACATGCACCTTGAATACGTACATAGATATCATTAGGCCCAATGGTAAAAGGGTAATTGAAGATTAAACCGGTTATCACAATGGACAATTTAACACAAAAAGTACAAGAAATACACAAAATAAAGACGATAAGAAAAGTAGAGTTTTCGATGAAAATAAAACGATTTTGGAGATATTTGAGCCAAAATTTGGATTTCAGTAAAATATGTGCCACTTTTGGTAAGTCCTACAGCCGGTAAACTCGCCTGGTATTCAGGTAAGATAGAAGACCTATACGCTCTCCAGGCAGTGATGTGGGAGGAGGTGGCTCCCCTCATGAAGGAAACGACATAGTACGGGAATGCGTTCTGGGCAGAAAATGACCCAGCATACATGTTGTACACCAACTTTCAATTTAAAGTCGGGGGCCCATTTACAAATGGTGCTGCACTAGTTTTAAAGCTAAAACCTTGCACCATTTGAAAATGGTGCAGCACTAACCTTAATGTGCAAAATTTAAGATAGAAATGTTCTTCAGCAATCAATTACAAGGCAAAAGTTTTCACAGTTCAAGGAGAGAGAAAACTGAAGCCAGAAGCAGAACATTAATTTCCCTTAAGAACTAAATTTAGTTTTAGTTGTGAGGTAAGTAACTAAGCCTGCGTGTGCGGTTAGTAGGTCCTATCTCTACGGCTGCTGGGCCTTTAATGCCCTAGTGTTCTCTTCCGGGTAGTAGCTGGGGTAAATATGGGCGGAGCTTACGAGCGTAAGACCAGAGTTGCATTGCATCAATTAAATTTTCAGAATTGATAAGTATGAGTGTTGTAGTCAATTTGACATTTTTCATTCTGAAAAAATAAATAGTTAAAGACATAGAAATTGTGTTTACTACAGTCTTCCTAGGGCACTATATAAACTCACAGCACAACGTAAGGAAATATAAAGTTTATGTAATTACGTTTGCAAGAGATGTGGAGGCGAAATATCTATTACAAGGAAAGAAAATACATTTAAGATATCAATTTTTTAGTAAGAAGTGTTATTATGTTTTGCTTTTTTCTGCTTAATGGGCCAGACACTTTCACTTTGGGTCCACCTTAGCTTCTTGCCAATGGGTTAGGAGAAATGTTCTCAAACAATCATTTCAAATTTCTATTAGTATTGCCAGCTTCAGGCTACTGTATCGCATAGGTGGCTACGGCATCCCATTGGTCTTACCCACATTACTAAGAAATTGAAATGGAAACGTTCAGCAGTATCACTTCAATTTTCAATTCCCTTTACCTCGGAGCAACAGTCTGCTTCCCGTGTCCTCCATGAAGAGCAATGTGTGTCCAGGAGCCATGGTTTAAAAATAATGCTGGTACGCAATACTTCACAGAAAAGCGTGATAAAATATCACGATAAAAGATAAAAAATATTATGTTACATTACATAAAGTAACATTACTCTAATATGATAAAAATTCCATATGCGTGACAATTAGAATTTTATCAATACTGTATTCTCTTCATGCTAATTGTCACACCAAAAATTGAATTTTATCAATGATCTCTATACCTACTAATTGTCACACCAAGTGTTTTCATATTTTCAGGACATGCTTCAGTCTACATCTGAAGTATGCAGAATCATCCACAGTCATGATTTTTCTGTTGTAAAATGATCGCTTTCAGTGTTTCAACCTCTCCATTATCATCTCTTCTAGAAATTTATTTGTATTGCCAAAGTATTTTTGTGCATTCTTGTCGCAGTTATGACATGATTCAGAGAAATTATCCACGAGCTTGTGTCAGTTATCAAGCTGGAAATTAAGTTCTTAGTAAACTTATACAATACATTTACAAAACAAAATTACATAGACATAGACATCTTCCTTGAAAACTGCCCCGTAATGACATGTGAGAAATAGCTACTCCTTTCTACTTTAGGTGTTGGCATTTCATGTTCTGTGGGCTGACAGAAGAAATGTCACTGAACAATTATAAACGTCTAGCCACTGCGTAATACTAAATTGGGAGATAATACCTAATCTGATATTCCTCTTTCATGTAAGGAGAAACTAAATGACGCACGTTAGGTCGGAGTTTTTCTTACCTTTAGGGAACCGAATATTTTCTTCGGTGACATTTCACCGATTCCGGTTTCGAGTTGTCACTTCTCACGACTGCAGCTGAGGTTACACAGAGACTTACCCTAAGAACAACGGGGTGTTCTCTGGCCTCTCTTGGTCCTGTCTGAGTAACGGTGGGCAATTGTGGTTCGTTGACTGCCCCAAAGCCGTATGTCCAAAGGGGCTGCAAGCCGGATGTGCAGTTGCTAGTTGGGTATTTGCGGATCTAGGGGGTCCTCTACGGAAGGAATCCAGTTTTTGCTGACGTTTTGCTGAATTTTCGATCCGCCAGTGCTGGGGTGAAGTCGTGAGCTTACGTCGTGAACGTGGCTGCTTCCCTTGTACCCTCAGCATAACAAAAGTTAAATACATTTTGAGTTGGTTTTTTTCCATTTTGTTGGACAAGGGCCCATTTGTGGGGCCATTGATTACCCCTGGTCTGGACTACTCATGTGGTCTTGGGTTTTAAAGCCAGGGTGGATCTCTCACCTGCACTCTTTCTTGCTTGTGTGCGCTGATCCTAAAGGTCACGTCTGGTGCCACACCCGTCTTTTCCACCAATAGGGGTGTACACTGTACAAGTGTAAATACATCATGCTTGCCTTCCGACCATCCCTCATGCAAGCAGAGGAGGCCAGGTAGCAATCGTGCTCGAACCGAAGCAGTCCGTACAATCCACTCATCAAGCCAGCGGGCTTCTATTCAGCCACTGCCGGCTGGTTGAAATACATTTTAAATTTGTGTATAAATAGTGTTATTGCAAAAATCATTCTATTATCCATGAGCTCAAGAAAATCACATCATGCTTTTCGAAACAAGGAATTGTACTTTTGATAATTATGCCGATAGATCTAATGGAATAACACGAAATTTTGTCTTTTCTACTATATTGCGTGGGATTTAGCAACAGAAAGGATGGACAAACACCAGCAGTAACTTAAGGCAGATTGCTGCTAATATTTTTAGCGTTAACCTGTATTTAGATGGGTCAAGACATAGAATTTCCCCTTTTCTGGATAAACAAGTAGCAAAATCCCATCAAGCATCAACATCAAATAAACCATCAAATTGGAAGTAACATCCTATCAACCTTTATATGACCTTTTCTAAGAGGCTCAAATCAGTACTATCCGTAAGGTATTATCAACCTCCTGACTTCAGATAATGTCAAATCTCTATGGCACAAAACGGTTTAAATTACTATTTTGTCTTTTTGCTGAAAGATGCGAATGTTACCAGTTTTAGAACAGTAGAATATCACGCTGTGCTTTTATGTGTATCAATAGCTAACTATAAATGTCAGAAATTTATTTATTTATTTATTATTGAATTTATTAGTCGAATTCTTGGTTGTTAACTTTGTCAAATAATCAAACTGGTGTCATAATTCTACGAAAATCTACAATTCTTCAAATTCTATTTTTAGTGAAGTTCATGTCGGTGAAATGCTTGCCGGTGTCTTGACCACACTAAAAGTTTTCATATCATAGTTTGGTAATGTTATTACACTTATTCCTCTTTCTATTCATTTCCTGAACAGTTCACAAACATGTAACACAAAGGGTTTAATTCTGCAAAACTAATCAACAAAGTGTACATAGGTAAAGGGATAGGTGGCTAACGTTGACACATTGATTAAAGTTCTAGAATAAAGAACAGCCGAAAAGATGCGTACTGATTAGTTGCTAGATACATCACATTCCATCTTCTTTTTCGTTACAATAGGTTTGTTGTGCTGGCTGTAAGCGGATTAAATCCAGAGGGATTCTGGATGTCTAATCCAGCTTCTTACAAAATCTTTAAAAGGATTTCGGGTAGCGGTGTAACACACCTAATTTCTGGGATCAATAGACCGACATTTACTGTGTGGAACTGTTGTCAGGGTGGTGAAAAGGACCCAATCGAAAGTTTTAATACCACAGATTAATTTCTCTTAAAGTATTGCATTGGTACATGAGGTATACAGCTATTACGATAATAAATTTCTTTTATTTAAATATGGTTTAGCTGTCCTTTTAATATCAGTATTACATTGATTGATTGATTGATTGATTGTTTGTTTCATATATATATATGATGTATAACTTTTCACAGCAGATGCGGTGTCTTCGCTCGTTAATAAATTAAATATATGAAATGTGTGCAGTGTGAAATCTAACGATTGTTCTGATGGATCAGTTCACTGCACAATAATACTTCTTATTTTAGTTTTAATACATTTACCATATTTTAACAATTATCACAAAATCAAAAACTAGAAATAACAAATCTACAAGGTTATAAATGATAAAAATAAAAGTATCTGGTTGTCCACAGAGCTAAATTAAATCAGAAGTATAATGTGTATACCCATTAGGTAACAGCCATCATATTTATATACTAGACAGACACCAGATTAAAGGAACATGTTGGTAATAATAGAGTGATAGAATCTGAGTTGTCCACGGAGCCATATTACAAAAATGTTTACATGTACATTTTTATACAGTAACAATTATACAGCTAATTATACACCAGTCTCAGATACCGAGATTTAACCATTTACTGGTTTTGTTTTAACACACTTGGTTGCGTGTTCACAGATAGTTTAGTTCAATTGACATTTTAAGACGTGATGCTTCAATTGCATTGGGTGGTAGAATTTTCTGTCACAATTGTTGCACTTATATTTAGGTGGTAGATGCTTTGGCATGTGCAGTTTAAGTAATTGTTCACTGTAGGTTCTGTAGTGACACATTTTACATTTGTACTTGATTTTGTTGTGTGCCTTAACATGCCTTGTTAGGCATGCTTTCCACTTATACACTGACTTGCACCAAGGATACGTACACAAAAAATGAGGATGCCTTTGATGTATTATACTATGTTTCAGTAATTTGCTTATGAAATAGAATTTCTCTCTGCACTTTGTACAGGTCTGTCATTTGTCTTTGTGAGTGTACATATGATGCTGCATACTGTTGGGGGTTCTGAATGTTCTGTTGCAGTGTTTACACCTCACAGCCACTTTGTGCACCTGCACATAATGTACATTTAGGGTGTGCCTGTCACTACACTTAGTATTACATGATTGGCATTTGAAGAATCTCTGATTTATGTTTGGGAATTCCCACAGTTTTGAAGTGTAGTGTTCTTTTGGCTTGGAACCTGATATTGTATGGTTTTGGTGGAGAACTGGGGTGTTCACGCTTCCCATCACTTGTTTTTTTCAGGTCAACTTCATTACCAGTTAGAATTACAGTTCCAGGATATTTTTTATACACTGTACCATTGCCAGCTAATCCATCAGATTCCTTGGATGTGCTATCTTGAAGAAATTTACATGGCATCAGAGAATACTCAATGCTTTTCAAAGAATGAATGCTTGCCTCTGATGCAGAGTCATCAGAGGTGACTGCAGGAGCAGGGTATTTTGCATGGCTTTGAGTGTTATAAGGGTTGTTAGGGTTCTGTATGGGTGTGAGGTCCCTGTCATTATCCAAATTGTCAGAATTATCAGAATTGTTATTCAACTCACTAGTTGAATCACTGACAGTGTTTGAATCCCCAAACAGTATTATAGGAGGAGGTAGTTTCCCAGTGGTACTATGTGTACTGTATTCATGTTTCACATCTGGTGTTTTTACTGAAGGATTGGCACCTTTCGGTTGTGTATCTGTGTAAGTACTGACAGCTGATTCCAGATTCTTTGGGATTATCACTTTGAATTTCACACCCTCCAAAAGGATTTCTTCTCTTGGGAAAAGTTCAACATAAAAATTGTTGCCAATATATGCCATGTGAACATTTGTAAATAGAAGCACCAGATCATGATTAGCTTCTGTGAATTGTCCTTCAATAGTTGACCAAAGACCACCCTTGAAGTCTACTGAAGTGTGCAGTCCTAAGTATTTGCATAATCCATAGATTGCAAGTTTATCACCCCTAACACTAGTTGACAACATATAAAAAATCCATTCCATGAAGGAGAGTCCTTTTTTCTTTAAGATTGATGCACCCACTGTTGCAAATTCTTCAGCTCTTTCCTCCATGAATGTAACAACCTTTTTACATAGTTGGCTACAGTGACATTATAAGCTCTTCGTGCAAATATATTGAACAAATTGTTACTTATTTGAAGTATACCTGGATTCGAGATGTATGCAATGGTGTCTATAACAGTGTAAATCAGTCTGGTTGTTTTGAGCTATTTTACCACTTTCCGGAATCAACAACACATTTTTAACATATTCTAGATCTTCATCTATTCTTACATTTAGCTCTTGCGCTTTGGCCTTGGCCCACTCATTAAAATCATACATGTCAACCATTTTTACAATTTACTCATACAGAGAGATGCAGCCTAAAGTAGGTTACGGGTACAGGTAAATTCAATCAATGATGCATCATGTGTTTACATACAATCTTTATGCTATCACACAGGCTCATCTCGTGCATACAGTTTTTCTGTTATCACAACCAATTACATGTTTCTGGTGAACATGTACCTTCACACTTTCACTTAGGAAGCTTCGATTGAATTTGTGTGAGTGATGTGGGAGAATATTTGGAAGTCACTTTAAATGTGTATTGTATTTATGGACCTTTTTTCCAACCAGTTTGGCCCCAATAGTGTTAAAGGAATTAATTATAGGGCTCAGTATTTCCTCAATGTGAACTCTATTAGCTAGTTTCTTTAGTTCTAAATAGATCATTGGCTCAATACTTTGTATTTTTAGTCGCTTAAAGTGAACTGCAGTGTTTGTCAGTTTTGGAATCTTTGCTAACACACTGATTTTGCACTTTTTAAATTTTATTCAACATACTCTGTCCAGTCACTCCCCCATATCACTAACGCATATGAGATGTGACTAAAGATGTGTGAAAATAAATTATCTTTTTGGTATGCTCATCTAATAGATTTTGGGTAATTTGTAGCATTCTTGCATTAAGTTTAATTTTATTCAAGATGATATTAGCATGTTTATCCCACGTCAAATTGGAATCAATTGTTATTCCAAGAAATTTCATGCTTTCAACATACAGAATTTCTACAGTATCCAAACATAATTTGGGCACATCTTTATCCTTGTTGAAGATAATACTCACAGTTTTCCCCAAGTTTAATGATAGTTTATTTGTACACAGCCAGTCCCGCATAGATTCTAGATCCTGCATTAGGCAGTGAACCAAATAATTTCTATTTCTATGCGACATGTAAATTGTAGTGTCATCAGCAAATAATATTAGTTTCGATTTATCCACCACTTTATAAATATCGTTGCAGAACAGGATAAATAACATTGGGCCTAAGTTACTTCCATGGGCTGTCCCTACATTAATTTCATAATCATCAGATCTTTTCATTTCACTAGAGGATTGTGTGTTGCATTTTACATGTATCTTTCTTCCAGAGAGATAGTTCCAAAACCAGTCATTAGCTTTACCATGAATACTGCATTTTTCAAGGTTTTTTTACAAGTAAGTCATGTTCTAGGGTATCAAAGGCTTTTGATAGGTCACGAAAGATTGCAATAATGTGATGGTCTAATTCTCTTTCCTTTAATATCTCACTAGCAAGCTCACAAATAGCATCTTGACAGGATCGTGACTGCCGGAACCCATATTGACTTTTATATAAAATTTGATTATTCTCAATAAATTCATACACTCATGTATAAACAATTTTTTCTAATAATTTAGAGATGGTCAGAAGTAATGATATGGGATGATAGTTATTTAGTAGATGCTTATCTTTACACTTATAAAGTGGGATGATGTCTGCTAATTTCATCTGAGACAGAAATATCCCAGTTTCAAGTGACCAGTTAAAAATGAGTTAGTGAGGCCAAGATGCACGGCCCAATTTTTTTCAGTAGTACATTAGTCATACCATCGCATCCTGAGCTGTTTTTGTTTGGAAGGGATTGTATTAGTTTTGTAATCTCAGCTGGGTCTGTGGGGAAGAAAATAAGGTATTCAGATTGGTAGTTAGATTGTTGAGATAATCATTGATACTTTTGTTTGGGAGTGGTATTTTGGAGGCTAAGCTAGAACCTATTTGTGAGCAATATTTACCGAAATGGTTACTCACGGTTGTAGAATAGTGATCAATACCATCTACTGTGAGGTAATCTATGCTGCTAGATTTATCATTAGTTTTTCCCAATAATCCATTTATCATTTGCCAGAGTTCTTTTGTATTATTTTTGAAATTTAGACATGTCTTTCAATAATAGTCTTCCTTTGCCTTTCTTTTTAATCGATTGTAGACATTTCTACATGTCTTGTAAGCTAGATGATCAGCATCTGTACTGTTACTAGTAATACTTTTCTTATATAGTTCCAGTTTTTTATAGAGGCATCTCCGATCTCCTGGGTTATCCAAGGCTCAATAGACCTTTTGTGTGCTGATATTTTAGTTTCCTTCTCTGGGGCAAATTTATCAAAAGTTTCATTTAAAGAATTTTGAAGTTCTTGAAAGCTTTCAGACGGATTTTCATGTTGTAATATTTTGTGTTGCCAATTAGTTCTCTCCAAATGCTTTATTATTTTGCCTATTTTTTTTGTCAGTTAAGCATCTAGATTGAAATATCAATGGTTCCTTTTCTTGTTTGCCTGTGTTTTTGATTAGGGTCAGGATAGGTAGGTGATCAGAGATGTCTGATAAAATGATACTGGATTCAAAATTGACTTGCAGTTTTTGAGAGATGTAAATATTGTCTATTAATGTTGCTGTTTTAGTAATCCTGGTAGATCTGGTGATTGTGGGAAGGATATCACTTTCGAGAATTGTGTCCACAAATTTTTGTGTGGGATTGTGAGAGTGGCTTTTTAAAAGGTCCAGATTTTGGTCAATGCCAATGAGGTATTCCTTTTTATTTTCACTTTTCAATCTCAACATGAGATCCTGAAATTCTATGAGAAATTCATTTACATTAGAGCTTGGTGGTTTGTACAAAGATCCTAGAATTATGGGATGTCTAGTTTTTTGCTTGGTATTTATCTTAATGAAAATTGACTCAAAAGTTTTATATTTAGTATTTAAGTCTTCATGTTTTGTATATTTAATCTGGTTTGTAATAAAATAGCCACTTCACCTCCCTTTTTTCTAGTCTATTTTTGGAAATGATAGTGTAACTGGGACATGAGATTATTTTTTCTTTGGCAGTGTTCGAGGAAGTTTCACATAGTAAAAAAGTGTCAATTTTGTTGCTTCTAAATATTAGGTCATTTAGTTCATTGCGTTTCGAGGTGAGGCCACAAATATTTAGCTGTACTACTAGGTTTTGATTGTTATGGTTTAATTTAGGCATGTTCTCTATGTCTCTGTAATCACACATATCATTCCATAAGAAGTCGCGTGTGGAATCTAGGTCTAGTGGCCAATTTAAATTATCAAACAATTGAGTTTTAGGGGGTTTGTGATCGATTCTACTAAAACACATGGTAAACCCAGTTGGCTCTGTGGACATCGGACACATTTACATAATCACTCAAATATATACAAGACTCACAAAGGATACATTCCGAGAAGCAAATGACAAAAACAGAAAAATAGTGATGGATACACATAGAAAAATAAATGGCAAACATACTCACAGAGAACTGTAAGACATAGGTTGATGCATTGACTCAGGAGATGATAGGATCGATAAATTTTTTAATTATATGCTAACACTGATTAGATCGGAAGTGAAATCCGTTTGTGTTCACAGACAATTTTTATGCCAGCATTTTTAATAATACAATAATTACAATCCTATGTTTGCAGACAAGTTATGTGGCAACACAAGTTTGTGTTTCCAGACAAGCAGAGGTTACCAGCACATACTTGTGATTTGCTGAACTGGGATTATTATGCCAGTTGTGTTTCCTGATAATTCCAATGGATGGGACTTTGTTGCAGCTGGGGAAAACTGAAATTGCTCGCTTATTTCTCTGTTAATTAAGCACAAATACAAATATATTCTTACTTACATTGGCCATGGTTATGGGTGCAACCAATGTGTGACGGCGCTTCGTGTGTAGTTACCCAAGTTCGTCTGACTGCCAACCAGGTACCGCTGGTTGTGCATGAATTATGTAAAAGATGACCTCAGTTCTAGTGCAAGAACACAACTCCAGTATTCCAAATACCTTTCCATGACAACTAGACATTTGGCTCCATAAATTTTTTAATGTGCTGGGATAGATTGGTTCATTTGCATTATCTTGTAATATTTCTTTTTCGGCAAAAATTAAGTTACCAATTACGTTTCCAATTGGAATTCCCATTGTTCCGAAACAGTACGGCAGAATTATCAATACACATGTATTTGTACAGTCTAATTCTCATTCAATGAAAAAGGCACCAACTTTAGTTGCATGGAACACACGTTTCATTTCACAGCAAAACCATGCAGACAATTTGTCTGAGACATTTGGAACGTGTCAGACCGAAGCAACTCTGGCTCATTTTCCGTCGGACTGGACTTACTTCGAATGCTTTTAAACTTTCCGACGAATATCTCGGCGAAAACGAAAAGAAAAATGAACAATATAGCCTTCTTAATGTCAGCACGATATTATATGTTACCTTTTCGACTTCGCCAGTCTCCCTTTCTCGTTCCCTTACAGTAATATATGTAATTGATCTTGTTCTTGGAAAAGGTTGGGCATTCTTCAGGTTTCTTTTAAGTAATTAGCACGTTTTGTCCTGTTTTAACCACTGGTGACTCAGGTTTCTTCTATATCTGGCAACACTACCATCTCTATCTTATACTCGAGTGTGTGTTTCTGTGTGTCTAATTACTGGCGATTATCCAGGTCACATTTCACCCCGTCCACTGGGTATGTGAGCAGGCAAGTGTATCACTTGTTGGACGTACCTTGGTTCAACAAACTTTTGTTTGATTGCTTTACATTAGGAACCCCGTCCTATAACCGGTTGATTTCAAAAAAATATTTTACATAAGCTGCGGTGTTTTGTGCCATATGACGCCGCTTTACCTTTACAACACGTAATTGAACACGTTTTCTACGGTGAAAAGAATAATTTGCATGTAAAAAGGCTATGGTCACTATCTAATTTACTCGCTGTATCAATTTCCACTGACTTTATCTATTTCGGTTATCCCAGGTCAAACTGGTGGGAGAATTTTTCTTTAACTGGCCGCAAAGCAACTCAACTAGTTGACACAACAGAAATGCACTTCTTTCTAAAATCTTTTGTTAATTTCTTTTAATTTAAATGGTTTTTCTATGACTTATATTAAAAATAAATACCACAGGTACGACCGATAAAGGAACATTACCATTTTTAGGATATAATTCTAATACGATAATCTGAGATCATCTACGCCGTTCTATTATTACAGTCAAATCACCAACATTCGTCTTTGTTTACCGTAGGTAGCAATACGAAATGTTGAGTAGTCCGTGGACATTTTTTTCGGTTGCTCTCAAATAAGCTGAAGAAAGACACGCAAAAGAAGTTAAAGAACTAACTTTCCCTGTGAGTAAGCACAAAAATAAACGAACACTCGCAAACCAAAATTAGCCTACTTACCTGATGTTTTGCCAGGGGGGCCTCAGCAGTATGTGACAGAAGATATGTGAGAGTCGTGAAGGCAGGGCCTGGTGGCGACGGATCGTGTCCTGGTGGATGCACACCCGGCAGAAGTGTGACATGAGGCAGCGGAGGCTGGAGGCGTGGTGCGCCGGCAACTCGTCCACCAGCGACAGTAAGCGCTTCCGACAGGCATCTTCTTCGGGGATTTCTGTCCGGCAAAACAAGATATCCGTGCGATAATACATGTAAATGTTACTGTTATTTACTAACAAGTCGATAATTAAATTGACCGCTTTGGTGGGGTCCTTCTATATTACACGTTTGACTTCCGAGGAGAAAATATATTGTAGGGGGTGGAAACTCCCAATGGGAGTCGAACATCGCTAATAGAACAATTGCGTGCGTGTAAGATAACAGGATGCTTGTGGAAAAAATAGGTCCAGATGGACCTGAGCTCATTTGGCATTATCATAAAACTAAGACAATATAGGGTTACAATATCACATGAATACAAATGAAGTGTCTAAGATCAAATCCCAAATAAGTAACCTATGAAAAACATAAATATGGCTGCCAAACTGCAAATATATGTGGCATCAATATAGTTTTTACAGGAAATAAAGAGGGTGTATAGATGCATAAAGCTGCTAAATATTAAGTTTGTATCATCAACTGCATGTCCTTGAGAAAGGTTCAATGAAAAACACAAATATGGCTGCCAATTTGAGAATAATGGTCACAGCAACATAATTTTTGCTAGGCTTT
>JBCAUI010224084.1:0-16582 GCA_038406195.1 Haplosyllis anthogorgicola
TTGAAATTTTCGTTTTGTCTTGGTTTCTATTTTGATGGTTATCATCTGTTTCGTTTTGTCTTAGTTTCTATTTTTACCAGTTTTTTAGGCGGACGACCACATACTCTGTTATTCGACAGACAATAGAAATTTCCGGAGCTGGGTTGCAGAAGCAGAGCCGAACACTGATATTTATCCAGTAAAAACAGGTTAAATCAACTTGATTTCAGTCGCCTGTCTAGATATAAAATGTTAATTTAATGACGGAAACATGATGTGCTTACCTACAAAGCACAGTACATGAAATAATTTTTACAAATGACGATGACTGCATAAATAACGGTTGGCGGACAAATCCCGTTTCTTTTGGCTCCTTGGGATTTGCGTCAAACGAGTCAAAAATATAGTGAAAATTATCCTGGATAAATAGGTACGAGGAGTGACAGTTCACATGTCAACGGATTGATACTTGTCAGAAAGAAAACAAGAAATCGTCACCATTGCTTTATCATTTAATTACTAAGACGGTACTGAACATAAGAATGTTACAGTCATCCTCGGTTGTTTCGATTTTTTTTGAGCAAACAAAATTTAATCGAAGGAGCTGAACAATCGAACTAACTAAAGTGCAATGCATTAGATTGCTAACTTTTAAATGAATGAAATACAATCGAAAAAAAGAAAAAAATCGAAGAAACTTGAATCGAAGTAAACGGGATTGACTGTATATGTAATTGATCTCAAAATTAAAAGATAAACTCAATTGGAATTCTGACACGGCCCTGACCACCACTGGTTCCAGAACTAAGTTCTTGTAAAACATTTGTCCATATAATTCCCATTTTAACAGCAATTGCAGCGCTTCGAAAAAGGTCTGAAAATTTAATCTCTATCCAAAAAGGTAAACAAGGTGAGTGAAAGGAAATCACTCGCTGGACAGTACTTGGCAGGGCTTTTTTAATTAATTATTTGGATTACATTTTCCGTTGCACTTTGAAATAAAGAAGTTTTAGGATAAATAAAAGAAATAAGAATAGTAGACGGTTGCAATAAACAGAGAATAAACCGATATAATTTACCCAGAAAGGAGAAAATGATGGTAAAGACATTGATAACATTGGTTATTTGTCGTCAGTGGACCAGGGAGTAAACTCTTGCAGGGTACGTCTATAGTTTATACGGGTAAACCCAGAGCTCACAAAACCCTTGCAGGGCACGAACACTTAAGCAAGCCCTAACAAGGGGTATTTAACACTCTTGCATCTGAGGCTCAGACCTCTAAGACGAAACATAAGTAATGTTATTGACCACAAAGACATCCACAGCTTTGTCGTCTAAAACAAAACCCCAAATTATGTCGCTTCCATATATTCAAAGATAACACTAGAAGTGGACCAACACCAAATAAAGGCATAAAAGTCCAACTATATATCAGGGTTTCTAATGTGTACAACGAAGTTATTTTTTCGGTCGCACTTTAAAAATCCTGTTAATGCAATGTAATCCAAACAATTTTAAAAAGACATTATGTTGGCACCAAAAAATAACATTCAATGTCGTGCAGACACCTCATTAGTTGCAAAGAGGTAAAGATTTTAATTTCCTAAAACCTTTTTAAATAGGAAGCATTACAATTAAATATTTATTCTGGTATTTACTTCTTATTTAATTTGGAATATTTCAGATTTACAGATTGTTCTCACGCATATACTTTTTATCTTGCTATTTATTTCCTCAAATTTATGAAGATTTGTTCTTGTTCTTTACAAAAAGTCAGCTGGTATGAACACTTGCACATCAAAAGAAATGTTCATTTCATGCAACATACTCGTACAAAATTATCTCAAAATGAAAACTGCGTTTTCGGAATATTGACATCTTTTGATAAAGATCTTCCTTCTACACATGTCAAACTTTACGTATGGCGTTTTACTGTGACGTTACTAAGTGATAACGATTAGATGTAACAAATTATCCCAGTATTAGCGATTTTAGGAACATATATTAGGTCGTTCTAAGAAGAATTGTACATCAGACCATTCGTCGGATGTGTAATGAATTAGAAATAGATACCAGACCGTTTTCACCCTGAAAATCCACGAAAAGTGAACATAATATTTCAGCCTTCAAATTCTTCCCACAACAAATATTCTTATCTGTTGCCAGATTGATCGGTTTTATCTTTTTCCTCAATGTGAGTGGTCATGAAAAAATAATATATCAGAATTTGCTTTGATTGTATTAACTTTAAAAAACATTTTAAAAACATACGTGTAAGCTTGAACGTAGAAATGACTCTAGAATAAATTTCTAGCCTTACTGACAACTGATAATGTGTCAGCAAAAACCGTAAAAACACATTAAAATACAAGTGAACACTGACAACTTACTTGGTATCCGGAGATGGTCACCACTCGCGTTGTTAATGATGCTTAATTCCTGAAGAACATTACTCCATATAACGCCTATTATCACCTTATTCTTTGTCACACTGAATAGCTTACTTTTATTAAACTATCATTGGATTGGTAACCTCATAAGAAAATGTTAAGTTCGCTAATCAGAAAATATCAGGGTGCGGAATCAAAAGTAAATTACGACCATGTAATTAGTGGTAAATTGTACTTGTGTAGAAATACTACTAGTTAGTAGGTGGAATTCACATCCCTGGAACTCCTTGGAGACCCGATTACGGAATCGCCTGATATAATGTCAACGTATATAATGACATAAAGTGTTAGTTGATTAGGTGGGTCATTTCAATAATCATCTCAATAATCATCTCAATAATCATCTCAATAATTGTATGATATTCTACTAGTAACACTATATTATTTTTCGGATGCAAACCAGAGTAACTGATTGGATAAAATGAGTCACCTGACTCGTTAATATTATTGAATATTACTGAGCACTTATGCAAATTAGCTAGGCAAATTTTGCCAAGTTGGATCACCATAGCAACCATAGGTTCTCTCAGAGGTCATGCTCCTTTCTTCAAAAGTAGAATTTCATTTTGAAAGTATTGTAAACAGCTTTTAGATATATGAAACATAATTGCGGTCACCGAGAGAAATATTCGTGATTTTTCCTGAGGGAGCTATCAGGGCATATTTATGGACACAAAACAGTACATATATGTCATGTATTGAACTATTCAAACATGAGCATTAGTTTGTCTAATCCGCATTTTTGGCTTCGGATTCCCCACCATGTAGTCAGTTACAAACTTGAGGCAGGTGAACCTTGCACTGTTATTAATGTTGTTAGCGATAGTTGTCACGAAGACTTAACGAGTTTGATACAAACACTTTACTCATGTAATCTTGTGTTTAACGCTTGCTTACATATTAATGATCCCTTTTGTGACATTTTAACCCTATCCTGTTTATTCCGTGTTATACGGGACTGATATCTCCTATGTGCCCAATGGCCATTGTGAACATTCAGGCGAATACAACTGACATTTTCTAATATGTCAGCAAAGTTTTATATTGTGTAACTCTACCTATTGACCTGAGTCAGTGTTATTGTCACGAGTAATGAAAGTGTTGATTAGTCACATGTTAATAAATTTTCTATTCGGGTCAGGAGGTCTTAAGCTATAATCAAAAAAATTAATTATGACATTCTGATACCTATGGTGTCTTTTCATAGTACTTGGATTCAGTATCACCGATTGGACTGCCTCTTCGCCGCCCTCCCGTCGAAGACTCCTTTTCCCCCAGGTTATTTCCTGAACTCTTCACTCAAGGATGCAAAGAAAATGTCAAACATGACTACAGAATGAAATGACCTGACACACCGCACAGACCTCACCTTTGCTGGACATTTAGATAAATGCAGATTTACATATAAAGTATATTTGTTTAGTTTCTATAACAAGTCAGACACTCAGAACATCAAGGACGACGGACAAATCATGATTCTGTAGGTTCCTAGAAAAACCAATAAACAGGTTCGTGTGTCACGCTTATTGTACATCAGTCGTCAAAACCAAATCTAGCAACGAGTTACGGCAGCACTCCAACACTTGATCTGTAATGTGCGTGAATGTACTTGAGAACTCAATTAGTCTGTAATCAGTAACATGATGAAAACCGCCAGGATTCTGCGGATTGAGGTCTGCAATAACTCACCTTGTGTACAGCACTGAATGCTCTGATTTTCTAATGACCCATTATTGTTGTAAAGTTACTTTTACGAATGGGTGATAAAATCAAATTCAATCTTAAAATCATAAAACCGACAGGGGAAATACGCATTACTCAACGAACCGTTCTGTGCCAATGATTACATATTGAGACAAAAGTTGATTATTCGCATGTATTTAGTTAACACAGTGCAACTCTAAATCACTGGTTTAACATGGAAAGTGCACGTAAGATGTGAGCAGGTAACTGGTATGATTTCAAAGCTAGGGTGTTTTCCCTGCGATGTCCAAACTCTGCACGAATATTTCTATTGACCTATGTTCAATTATCTCCATGCACAAAAATGATTGCCAATATGTGGATGATGAATACAGCAGTGGATCTTTGAAGCGGTCGTGATCTGAGTGAGTGCATTGTGAATTTGAAGCTGTTCTGAGGTGAAGCTGTTGTTCACCATAGAAACCCAACAGAGGACACAAGCTCTCAATCTCATTCTACTGGATGATTATTGAAAACGTATGAATTCATCTCCATAAATTCCCTTTCTTTGTTTAAATTGGTCATAGCAGTGGGTGCTGTAGTTTAAGTTGCAGTGGTACCAAATTTTATTTGCCACCGTATTGTTATCTTTGTCACTGTGACTCTGGATAGAAAATGCATCTTGTTGTATTCTAGAATCACCAAGACACTGAAATCCTGGGGGATCTTTAACGAAAGTGACAAACAAGATGCGACCAACTGTTTGTCAAAATGTGAACAGTTGTTTGGGTCACAAAATTTTGATTTCACAAATGTTCAGGAACAGTGGGCCCTGAAGCTATTAAAATCACCTTGTTTGGGTCTTGTTCATGAAACAGTTGTTACTCCCAAAGAGCAGGTCCAACTGTTCATTTCACTTTGTGAATTAAAAATGGTGCCTGTTCACCCAAACAAGCCTAGTTAACCCCAAACAAGCTGTTTGTCACTTTCGTTAAAGACCCCCCTGATGTTTCAATTATCTAAATCTGGTAAATATTGACTCTGAATGTTTGCCTGGGGGAAACACGTAATTGTATTAAGTTTATTAGCCCTGAGTGTAGCGTTACTGTGTGGCAAAAAGGAGCACACGACAACAGTTTAGTGGTAATGGGTCCGATTTCGGTACGGAGAGAGCATGATTAGTTGATGAACTCTGGGAAGCAGATTGTAAATATTAAATCCAGAATGTGTTGCCAACAACTTATGTGTCCAGTACAACTGTCTCATTGAAAATAATCAATGAAATATGTGATTTGTCATCAGTATAATAATATTAAGTGCTTATTTCCTAAAGTATGGATGAGATAGCCTAAACATCTCATTATTTCCAAAGTAATTGTTTTAATATCGTTCAATATCTCAGAAACATTCTTAAGACTGATTCAAAGTTTCTGCCCTTGGAGAAAATATAAAGACCATGTACTTCACTTTTCACAAGAAAATAAAATACTTTATTCAGTTTTCTTTACCTTTCAGACAAAAGAAATTTCAGATTAACGTAAGAAAATTGTTATATTCTGCAGAATGTCTAACCCAAATTTGCTTTTTCCTCCACGTGAAATAATTGAAGTTGCCAATACGATGTGCAAAACATTCTAATTTAAATTGTGAATCTTTTTTCTGCAACATGAGGTAAGAGAAACTCGAATTTCTCTTGCATAATCAGTACGGAGGTATGTTCACATTATGAAGTGTAGATTAACCAGAAGGTTGGGAGGAATCTGCTAAGGGCCATTCTCTTGGGACATGTACTGTATTTTAGAAGCAGAGAATTTACAAATGTATTGTCTCTGGTGCAAAAAGGTTAGAACTTAATTTAGAAAAATGCACTTTGGAAGAATGAAACTGCTTGGTACTTGGTACTGAACGAACTTTCACCAATGCCACTTTCACCTTAAGGTGTTTGCGAAACTCATAAATCTGTACCAAAGTTGATAAATAATAACACAATATTAATGTGAAATCTTTACCTTAACGGAAAATGCAATGATCGAACGGCGGAAGGGAACTTGCTTTCTTTGGTACACTGAAGTAAGAGAACTTTGGAACTGTTCTCTGAAACTATTTGATGGCAATCAAACAGAAGTTATCATATCTTGATAAGCCAACTGAATTCGTAGCAATTATTTTTCACTCGATTTTGATTTCCAACAAAGTTAAATCATATCTAAATTAAAAGCTTACACTCAATTTAATTTCCAATTAAGTAAAATTGGATAAAAAATTTACATTACATTTAGATTGTTATAAACTCTCGAACAAAGTCTAAAACAAATTTCTTATGCTGATATAAACGAAAAATAATTAGCTTTCACAATGCTGTTGGGATTTGTTGTACACGTTTCATCTCATTTTACGTATTTAGTGACAGTCGTTGTAGCCCCATCTCCGGATCAGCATTCAACCGTTTCTCCGCTGCTGATGCCCCTTTTTTGGACCACGTATAATTCTGCCGCTGGTCACCTCTGGTGGGCTAGCTCCACCTCTGAATTCTTTTCTTTTTTCTTTCTCTCCTCAAACATTTTAAAGAGCTGACACTGATGAGATTGGAAGGTGCTATTTTTTTTCAATCTATGTTCACATTTAGATGAAAACACACATCTGAAGGCCTGGTAAATTCTCAGACAAATGACCTACTCATGCATATCAAGGGCGTACTTCTGTGTGTGTACATTGCAGTTTTGATGGCGTTATCATATCTTTGACAACACGTTAGGGACATCAAAATCCATCGTAAAGTAATCAAATTTCCTGCCCATATTTCGGACAGTCTATCGCAACCACTGTAATTCAATTCTCCTTTAAATGATGATTGTACTTCTCAATTTTTGACTCGAACAATGCAGCTCATACTAAATCTGATTTTGAGCTTCATGAATGAAATGCTAATCTCGTGAAGTTGATGTATCGCGCAAGTGACTTGGTACAGTTCACAAAAACTGTAGGTAAAGCTGTTAATTCGTACTACGGTTATTGCATAGTAATGACCTGCCACAGAGTAATTAGATTGTGTTTATATTCATGGTATACAACATATGCTATGCTTATTGCATAATAATTGGCGGGCACAAAAATTGTAAAGAGCCTCTCTGAATAGGCTTTTCTTTTTTAACCAGTACGTAAAATGATCTTGATAAATGAAACGAAAAATAAAAGATTTATCAATTATTTTTGTTTAGTCTTTCCGTTAACGCACAGACCTGCCATTTGTTGCACTGAATAATAAGGACCCGCAACTTGACGGACAAGGCGATAGCAGCAGCAGTACAGACTAACACGGAAACTCATTTAGCACATTACTTTGAACGTGTAAATAAGTACAAGCTATTAAATAAACAAGATTAAATTATAAAGTACTAAGCTCTGACCGGGCACGGAGGGCAAACGTTCCATCCTCTCTCAGCTAATTTGAAACAAATAGGTAGTTGTGTAAAAGCAAACCTGTTAATCCTTTGAACTGATCTGGAATAATTCACTGCACCTATTTACACTTATTCATTGAAGCAAGTGTGTGGTAAAAACAGATAAGTGGCAGATTACGAAGAACATGGAAACGGTTCTACATTCACCATACATATTCTATGCTATCAACACCTCCCGAAGTGAACATTCGATCATCGCATTTCGCTTCATTTGTGACTCGGAGAACATTGACCAATATTTGAAGGGAAACCTCTGTTCAGAAAATGATAAGAGCAGTATTTGATTGGTACTAAACGTAAAATTAGACTGTGACAAAGCCTTTTGCGACTGAAAACTACTTCTTAAACGTCCTTTGTCAGATATTGATACCGTACCTTAACCTTATGATAAGCTGAAATCGCTTTACAGTAAATTGAAATGTTTTTCGTCGCAAAGAAGAAAGAAAATTTCAATTTGAGACAATGTTGAATACATCTTAATAAAGCTTAGCTAGTGCATAAATTATCCATCATTTGTAAAGATGTTTCTCTTCGCAACAAGGAAAAGGCCTGACATTTTGCTGTTTAACATGCGGAAATAAATCAAAATCCCTTATAACGACCTCATATGTATGCTGCTACCTCTTGACAAATGCTTTAGATTTTGTGGCTTGCCTAAAGGATATCAGTTTGCAGTTGACCTGTTTCTTTCATTACTTACTTAGATTGGTGTCAGTGATGCCTTGTGTGTCGTCCGTCATAGTAGTGCATAACCGGTATTGTATTGCACATAAGAAGCATTAGGGTTTTGAACTATTCAATTATGCAGACATCAAGATATCCGCTCAAACAGATAGTTATGTAGTTCAACTGGATGTTTTCCCTGTGAGCGTGAAACATAAAGAAGAGGAAGTTGTGTGACAAACTACAATGGGTTCGTTTGCCATAATTTTAATGAATTAAATAAACTTCCCGTGTGGTGATATGTATATATTATATTGTTTTTATTATTTATTATTGTACTACAGTAATTCAGAATAAAACAACTGTTGTCTATGTTTACAGAGCTCTTAGTTTTGGTTAGTTTGACATAATGGGCTTGTAATTTACTAGCATACTGTATGTTGTATAATATATATGTAACAATATAGTAACTTGTTCTACAAGTTTCTTTTTACTCAAGTTAACAGTTAACCATTAATAAATCAATAGCTTGCTGTAAATTGCACAATGACGTTGTATGTTGTATAATATATATGTAACAATATAGTAACTTGTTCTACAGGTTTCTTTTACTAAAGTTAACAGTTAACTATTAATAAATCAATAGCTTGCTGTGAATTGCACAATGACTGATAATGAAATGAAAGGAGCCAACAGATTTGATTGCAGAAGACAAATCTATGAGAGCCTATCCAGCGGCCAAAAATGGTAAATTTTTGAAACAATTTCATGTGTCACTCTCCTTCTCCAGCGAAATTTGGCTTCATACGAAACACAAAGTTCACTTCACTCTGCCAACAATCTATGGAAAACGGAACATCGGTAATTTACAAATTAACATGTTTAATATGGTCGTCAAATAAATTTTTTTGGAAAAGAGACAGAAATGCCTACATATAAATGTAATGTCCACTTGGTCAACTGTGCACAGGTGAAGAAGGTTTCAAATAGATCTATAAATTTGGCTGCCGAATTAAAGCTAGAAGTCACAATGAATTGAATTTGGCAAGTTTTCTAAATAAGAAGTAGATGGATAAAATATGAAGATCAATCGTGTAGTCTATGTTTCCATAGGCTCCTTTGCATTTGAGCGGAACTTAAGAAACGAGGTGACCAGATAGGAGCACTGACCCTCATGCCTCCCCCCCCCTACCCCGACTGTTGCCTAGAATTGTCTGAAATGGTCAGAAATTCCTGTTCCCCAGTCCGGGTGGGAGGGGGTGGTCCTGGTCAACTTTTTCCTAACTTTTGACACTGAGTCCAAATCTGCTGAAAATGCATTTTCCCCAGTCTGGGGGGAGGGGGTGTCCTGGTCAACTGCAATGGCGGTAGAAATCACAAATGTAGATTTCGTCCAATACATAGACCCTCCTGCTGAGGCATGAGGGTCAATGATACGTGGCTATTTGACAGGAGGTACTCAATGTCCGGCGGAGCGGATGTTGATAGACACGGTGAGATGTAACGAGTTGTCGTGCAGCACGTACTGGTGGCAGCCGAGCGAGTGGAACCACTGCGAGGTGTACTCCGGGTCGTGCGGCGCAGGGGTCCAGCAAAGGGATGCGCTCTGCTACAAGGAGGACGGGACGAGAACAAACCTCAAGAGGTATGTCAGTACCTCAGCAAATCTGAAGGCAGTCGGTTCCTGAAAGATAATGGCTGAACACTAGTAATATGCTGGTAACCAGAAGAAGAAACCTTTAGAAAATTTCACAATCTGCTTTTATTTGCGCTGAAAGTATTCCATGGAATTTCATTGTTCAGAAAAGTTCCCGTAATTCCTACAAAGTATATATTTTTGTCCTTGAACAAATGTCGTAGATGTCCAGGAGAGCTGAGACCTGTTACCTTGAGGAACTGCAGTCTACCGTGTCTTAGATCCTGTCGTGTATCAGCATTCACAGATTGGTCGCCCTGTCCTGTTACATGCTTCTCAGGTTGGTTCAATTCACTCATCAACAAATTATCAAGGTTAAGCTGCAAGCGTGTCTAGAATGTTACAACTTACTCAAACCAGTTCCATGTCGAAATACTGATGCAGACGTATCATTTTCCAGGTTTCGTAGAAGGATTCCGTGCTGTTGTATCATTTTATGTGTCTTTCAAGCGTGTGTACTTCAAAAACACAAGACATCCTTCAGCAATAATTTCAACGCAAGAGAACAAGAGAAAAAACAGTTGGACAGGACAACCAATTTCGTATTTTGTTTATGAGGGACATAAAGAAATAATTCTGTATTTGTAGAGGAGACGGCTGTGAACGCGTACCAGGAAAGACAGAGGTTCATTCTGGATCAGCCTGAATCCGGAGATAGGGCATGTCCGGAACTCAGAGAGACCCGTGTATGTAGACATCTGCCGCAGTGTGTGACGTACCGCTGGGACGCGTCATCCTGGAGCAGATGTATCTTTCCGCACAGTTATGAGAAGTGTGGCAGCGGATACAGAGCTAGAGGTTTGTTCTGATAATATCTCCAAAAAACGTTTACATTATTGCTTGTTGTTGACAGATCAGGCAACTAAATGCCGAGTTTTTGTAAATACCTTCTGTATTTTGATCTTTCATGTCTGCAGGCTGGAAAACTTATATCACACCTGTCATATTTGGCTTTAACTTCTTTTGAGTTTGTATTTCACTGAATATTGCTGGGGATGTTCTGCAAGGGTGCTCTGCAAAGACTTCATAAAACACCTACAACGGGTGTTCATCGCCTATTTTGTTTTGTGGCCCCAGTCTATCGCTAAATCTCATCGATGCGCTACCGATTGAAGAAAAATTTAAGAGTTTTAAAATAGGTAAAATTTCTAGTGCCTCAGGAATTTTTGTGCGAACTAAGAAGAAAAACTCAGCGTTAAAGTAGTGCACGTTTTCCTATTTGTTCAGTTCTTTCCGTCTGTTTGTAGTTGTGAGATGTATGGACAGAAAGGACGTGGTACCAGAAGAGTTCTGTATCCACCAGTTCGGTATGATGCCTGAGACGACACAGAAATGTGATGTTACGTGTGAAGTCCAGGTGTGCAAGTTCTCCGAGTGGTCCGAGTTCAGCACATGCCCCAGACATTGTGGAGGGTACAGAATCAGAAACAGAACCATGGAGGGTACGTTGCCTTAATGTAATATAACCACGTGTCAAGAAGTTTCTAAATGATGCAATGGTGCGATGGTTGTTTGTACAGATTCTGGATGATTACAGAACATCCTAGAATCTTCTGACTTGTACTAATGATGGTAAACAAGACGCATCATCACAATACTCTAGAATAGCAAACCAAAACAATGAATCCTGCTTAAGGTTGATGATGCATTATTCTTCTTCAAACTCCAAACCACAAATCATAAATGTTCACAAAATGACACAGCCTTTATAGATAGAAGAACATCTAGAGTATAGTGATGATGCGTCTTGTTTACCATCATTAGTACAAGTCAGAAGATTCTAGGATGTTCCGCAATCATCCAGAATCTGTACAAACAACCATCGCATCATTTAGAAACTTCTTGGAACGTGGTTAGATTACATTAACATGCAGATACATCAGAAAAACATTAGAGAGAATGTATTTTCAAACCATATCAATTCGATACCACACTGATTTTTTAAGACAGTGCTGAGATGGGATGAAATGGTTCTTTATTAAGAAACAATAGAATTCCACGTTGTCCTTCACTTGAACATAATCACACTGCAAGCATAACTCATTAAACAAAATGAAAAGTGTGTCAAAATTTTAACGTTTTAAAAATAAATGCTGTTAACAATACATTGTTTTTCAATTTATACTATTTGTCCATTGATGACAGGTTACACAAATCAAATAGCAGAATGCTATGACAAGATGCAGTACCCCCTGACAGAAAGATACCCCTGTCCCTGTACACATTACACTCCAGCTCCCCTAGATGACTGGTCTGACTGCATGTTGGAATCTAGCGATCATCATGACATCACAGCCGTTATAAAACCTAAAGATTACGTCGTCAAGGTCTCTGGAAAGGATGGCTACTGTGGTATAGGAAAAAGGATACAGATTATTGTTTGCCAGGGAAACAACATGAATAACGCCTCGGCTGCTATTTGTGGTCAAAAAGGTGAGCTTTCACATATTTGCATTTACACTGATTCCATAACAACTGAATGTATTGATCAATTTTTTAAAACTAATTAGACCCCTCCGCTGGCTCTTGTTAAATTGGCGCAATTTAAACATAGTTTATCTAATATTTCATCATGTCTCCGGACATATTTCATAAAACGCTGTTCTATGCTGAGTTACGTGCCGCTTTGGCTATGGCAACTGAGCGCTTTTAAGATCAGGGATTGTATTTGAGCCTCGGCTCAGTTACGGGGCGCATAGTTGAAGCGGGGTCGTAATTGAGACTATTACATAGTATGTTAATTGGGGAACTCCTTTGGTTTCCAATCATGCAATATATGAAATCACGAAGAAATTGCAAATAAAACGTAAACAATTGAATCGCATTTCACATACATATGAAGATGGAAGAGAAGAGTAATTCGATGTGAAAGCCTTTCTAAAAGCTACGCAAAGAAGAACGCTATTAAATTTCATTTGTTCGATAATTATTCCCAGTTGGTTCAGCTGATAAATAACCATTGTAAGCCAAACCAAACATTTTATTTCAATCTAGTTTCATGTTATGTGATAGGAGATAAAAGCTGGCTAAACGAAAATTTAAGGTTCTTAGCAGTTGATGTAGAGAATAGGGGAAAATGTTTCTTTTATTTTGAATTGATTAATTGACAAAATTACACCTACACGCTGTCAACAATTTTATAAGAGAGGAAACAAATATTAAATTCATTATCTTAATGTTGAATTGTATGTGGATCCTCATCTTTGCATCAATTTTGTCAGCTTTCTCAAATAGAAGCATTCTGCGTTCTGCTTATGTTTTAACTCAAATTGTAAGAGTTTGGGTCAAACTTTGGCAGTGAAACGCTAACCATCAGCTCTTGCCCAGTCAAAGTCCGGGTGTGAACGTTAAGTCTTTGCTGTGCTCTGTCTACCACCCCCGAAAGGGGTTGGCAGAGAGGGAATAGCTGGACAATAACCGGGTTTTCTCTCGGAAAATTAAACACCCCAATCTTTCAATTCCCTCTAGAATAAAAGATACTTGCTACCTGGTCATTAATAATCCATTCATCTGATTGTAGAGTTTATGGAGGAGATGTGTTTTGAGCCGTGCCCTCAGGATTGTGAGATGTCCTCCTGGAGCTCGTGGACCAAGTGTCACGTAGAACATTGTGGAATCGGTTACCAGAACCGGTCACGTTACGTTATAGAACCAGAACTGGACGGTGGTCGACAATGTCCCGACCTCTACGAGGGAGAGGTATCGCATGTTCAATTATTTAAATTCTGCACGAACATTACATTGAGAATTTTACTATTACTTTTAAATTATATTTTTGTTTTATTCTCGTTTCGTTGTTATTTTTTTCTTATTTGATAAAACACATGGGAAAATAGGATAAATTCAAACAAGGGGATACAGTTGTTCCTGAAATTTATCAGTACAAGAAAATCCTATTAAAGTAATAATATGAGCTTCCTTACTCATGAGTACCCCAATGCGAGTAACACAATTTTCTTGTAATGTTAATTGGTAAATAATGCAAAATAGAAAGAAAATCTCTTTTGGAGATAAAATTAATTCAATGTAAATTTTAAGTTCTCATCAATCGATAATTAACACTTTAAAAAAACATTTGTCGTGTTCGCTTAAAAACATAATATATTGTCTCACAATTTTGGATTTAGGCTTTATATGGCAAAAAGAAACTGAAAGCTAGATAGACTGTCTCAAGTTGAGCTAGATGAATGGTTTTATTCGGTCATAGAAATATTAAAAGAAGCGGTCACCAGTACAGGAAATACATTTAAATTTACTTATTCTTGTCATAGGAAGAAATTCATACTAAATCTAATAGATGTTGCCGGAGAACCTTTAAACTCTGAACATCACCAGGTGTTGATACGATCAGTGGCGGTGAGCTCATGTAACGCTCTGAACTATTAGAAAGAATGTTCCTGTATTAAAAGTCTTGTGATCTTGGATTGTAAAACATAATCTAATTCTACGTGAATGCAGAGGTTCGCGACCCTGGGAAGTCTTTTGTAAAGTTACTTTGTCATCCTGTCAATAGGAAACTCAGTTTACTGTTCAGGTAAAGTACTGAAATCCTTTGAAAGGCGTACAAAAGTTATGACCTACCATTAAGCAAATTATTACCTGTGGCAATATGACGAAAAGATCTAAAGATAAAAAGGAAAGGAAGGATCTTATCATAAGGTTCGGGGGATGTGAAATATAAGGCATATTTTCTTTGTGTCGTCACTAGCTAATTAATCGCCTCGACGGTAGAGCCGCACCTTTGAAATAAGTTCATAACCTTGTCTCAAATATTTGTACCTTAGTTTTATAAGCATCAAGAGAATTGGACAAAGTGCAGGCAATCTGTTGCATATTGTTGTCATTTAAAATCGGAAACTAGAAAAACAGATAAATTTCATAATTAAACAGTTCTTTTTCGTCATCGTCAACAGAATCTTTCGGACACATTAAAATTCAGAATATGAATGTGATTGTGCTGTAATTTTTGTAGAACCCTGAGAAGACAGTGTGTCTTATCAACGGCGCATTACATAGCTACTATTTTTTCTGCTCAGACCACTTTCTCGTACGGTGTCGTTCCACAATGAGGAGTCGGCAAATTTAATTTTCAGATAATACAAAGAAATACGGGTTCCAACAGAAACATTGTTCTGGTGGTTATGTGAAAGATATAAGGAATGCTCTCCGTGCATCCGTGTCAAATTATCCATTTGTACCCCAGACGGCATCTTCTGTTAACATTACATATTTGACTAACTTTCCTGGGACTGATGATGACATTTAACACGGCATGGGGTCTGCAGATCTTCAGATTTTTTCATGTATCCACTTCTGTCAATAACACACCCAGGAATGTCATTAAAACTTCAGAAGGAAATGTGCATTGGCATTAAATGTAAAGATGTATGACTCTAAAGGCCTGATGTTCCTTTGTAGTGAAGCTATGCGGAGATATCCATTTCACCTTCCATAAACTGCTGCAAGCCATCCAATATCCATCACCCTGAGCACACCGCGATTTCAAAAATTCCTTCTGACAATCGACAAGCAATGTTTCTCTTCTGCCCGTCCACGCCATTATCATTGGTTGATCTCCACAGCCGGAATTTTATATTTCATTTTCATGCAGTTTTCGCTGAATTTTGGGTTGGCTTCATCCTCCAACCCAAAGGTCCGGTGCCCCTCTCCCCACAAACGGAAATATTACTTATTATGCCTATTGAATGGGTCTACAAAACTTCCAGTGCAAAGATGTCGCGAAATATGCTTTGAAGACAAAAGTGTCTCATAACACATGTGAGATGCTTTAATAAGGAATCTTCAACTAATTGTGTATTGTTTCATCAGTACAAGAATAATAACAAACTGCAGAACAACTTCTAACGACCTTTCATTTAAACACAAGAAGACCAAGTCACAAGTCAAGACAAAATAGAAAATATCACTTTTGAGCGAAAGATTTCCATCAATTCTGAAAAGTTGGAGAACAAAATAATTCCATATCGCGCGTTTGGTGAACGTAAAAGCACAGCAAGAAATTATATTGTTACAATCTGACAGATTGTCCAACAGGAAATATTACTTTATAAATTGGTCAGAGTCCATTTCTGAATCCGCTGCATTGTCTGTCATCGAAGAATGGTTCATTTCAGACAAAAAGACGCATTTTCTTTCGGATAATCCTTTGGAAGACAGATTCCTTTGCGGTGTGATTATACGCCGTATCTCTTTTTCATTATTGGCAATCTAAAATTTTGAGTCTTTATGTCTTTGTCACAAACACTGATTTGCCTTTTACTTCAAAGAAATCTTAATCCGAAAGACAATAACATATGATGAGGGAAATATTGGGTTGTTTTACAGATGTTAGGGTTAATTAGCTTCACAAAGTAATTGACTACAAAAACATACAAAAAAAAAAACCTTATTGAAAACGAAACGAATTGGTTGCTGTCGAAGAATTAGTAGACAGTGCTAAGCTTATTCCTTTTTGTAGTTGAGTATTGCCATTGACTGCTTGCTCATGCTTGTATTGACTCTTAAAGTTGGGACATTATGAGCGGTTACAGTCACTGAAAGCACTTCGTGGATAAATAACGAGACGATGCACACATCAGATAGCCGGGCCCTATCGTCAGTTATTTTTTCCGTTTGTTTGTGAGCCTTGC
>JBCAUI010224195.1:0-16576 GCA_038406195.1 Haplosyllis anthogorgicola
CATTTTAGTTACTATTTGCATTTTAATGACTATTTGCGAAGCAGGCGGTTCGGCCTTTGATTGGAAGGCATTCTTGTAAGTGTTTCATTTTAGTTAGATCTTCGACCAATATTTTTAAGAAGGCCCCCCTTGATTCCTTTAGAACGGTGAGTCTCTAGGAAATTACCCATGTGTTTCTTCTGTTCAGAAAATTTCATCAAAGTAAATGCAAACTCTCTCAGAAGACGAAGGTAAAAAAGCAGACCTCTCAGCAGGAAGACTGCTCTGCCCACTCTCTCAAATGAAGTCTACCCTGGCTTTCAACGAAAATATCCTCACTCTATTTTATATAATATTAGATAAAACCACTCTCAAAACCAAGGTATTTTTTTACACAAGGAAAGGTAATACAGAACAAAAGGGTCATGTTTGGGGTTATGTTTTTTTCTGGAACAAATTATATCTAGTGCGGTTTTGGAATTTGCTCAGATCAAGGTTGGACTAGAAATGTATTCAAACGAGGCCAACGGCCCGAGGATTCGTTATAACAAAACTTTACCCCCTGGCATTAGGCTGGTCTCAACTGAAACTAAAGTACATCTGTTTACTTGGTTCATTAAAGTTAAGGTTATTGAATGAATTTGGATGGAACAACATGATTGGCTAGTGTGAAATCTGAAGTCATATTACTGATATGGAAAACATGCGTTACAGGAACGTCAAATCCTAAACAGAACTATCTTAAATGAAATCTAAAAACGAAATCTAAAAACTTGGAATCCCAAATCACATGGAGCTCCAAATCCTGAAATTTGAGAAAACGTTGTGATTTCCAAATGCTTCAAAAGGAAAGGACTTGTGCGCACTGATATGTGTGAAGTAGTCTATCTCTGTGTAAAGTTGAAAGGTGGGACTGTCCCACTGCATCAGGTTCGCACTCTGTCTTAATAAACAGCGTGTAGTGGTAACACTTCACCCAGGAAGGTGTCACCTTTAACACTACAAGTTCTGTGCAATACTCCTCTTCCCATCTTTTCGCTTTGCTGCTTCAATCGATAGTGTTCGCCAAATAGGGATTTCGCACTTAGCACATTTCCGTTCTTTTTGGTACTTAAAGATGAAAGAAACTTTTTTCATATCCCCGAATGAAACAGGCAAACTGATGGCTCAGTATTGATCACAAGAAATTTATTGGGGATGGCCATCTTTGATTTTGTACATGTCAAATTTTTGACACCAGTTCAGCTGAGTGCATTGAGACAACATGGATTTATGTAGTCACAATGGAAGTGTCACATTCACAATGCTTTGACTGTGTGACCAGTCAGCTGGAGTCTGTGCCCCTAGAAAAGGCAAACTTTGCAGACAAATTTATTCATTTCTTCCTCAGTCACTTTACAGGGAACATCCAGCCTTTTTCCACTAGTCCAGCCTTGTATGCCCATGTACAGGTGTGATTTCTTCAGTGGCTAATGTCCAAATGACCCAGCAGTTTCAAATTGCATGGCTATATCTGTTCTTTCATCTTTAAGTGCATTTAAAGTTATGATTCACTTAGATTTCCCATTTCAAGTGATGATATCTTGTCTGACTTGGCCTTAAAATTCATTTAAGGGAAAATTTTGATACGATTTTGTATGGATCAATAGTAGGGGTGTTTTAATAAAACCCTCATTTCCTTTTATGTAAGTCGTAAGTTTGGTAATAATTGTAAACTAAGGTTGAGTGATTGTTCTGTAGGTTCTTCAGAATCTCAGAGCAAAATGAAAAATACAATTAATTTTCAATTTAAGATTTGATCTACTTGTTACGACCTCAGTGCTCGATTCTACCGTCTGAACATGATTCTATCTTTCCTTGTCATCACTATCATTACTTATTCAATCATCAATTTTGTGTTACATTAATAAATTTTTATTTCTGTTTCTTCATATTAATGGTTAATAATCAATAATAGTCTAATCTTTCAGTCTTTATTTTCAAATTCAATCACCATCTGTAATAATTAGTCATTCCTTGTGTTGTATCAAAGCATTTTGCTCTTAATCATTCTTCATTTAAAAGCATTTAAATTGTTGGACCAAGGTCCATTTGTGGGACCACTGGTTACCCCTGTTTTGGACTGCGTGTGACCGTCTGTATGGGTTTTAAATCCAGGGTGGATCTCTCGCCTGCACTCTTTCTTAGGCAAATCCACACGCCTTTTACATACAAACCCATGAGAGACACTTCTTACCTACGCGCTCTGTATTTACACGATACATTAATTGGAAAGTCAAAAAACATCAACATGCAATACAAATGTTTGCTCGTCCCGGAACCGTCATTGTGAAGCTTTTAGATGCGTTCAATACACATTCGCAGCTATTAAAGATCAATTATCGCGGCGTATTAAGTGTATGTTTACAGTCAGTCGCATAGGCAGAGTTTTTCATTCAGATTGTTAAATGTTTTCTCCTTGGTCTTTATTGAAGCATAACGTAAAAAAGGTAAAAAGTAAGAGTCACAATTACTGTAATTTCCTCCGTTTTAATTCATGGCAAAAGTACAAAGACACTTTTATTTCGTCTTTAGAGCGCAATCTAAACGATCAGAATATTTACCCATTTACCCCCAACACTGGCATGTTGGTACTCATTTCACCTGCCCAGAGAAGAACAGAGAGTTGAACCAGCTTTGCCGGGCCTCAGCTGACGACCCCCTACTCAATGTACAAACATAAGAATACATAAGATTTCACTCATTTCAGAGTTCATTGTGTTTGCTGTTTTTATTACTTTAACAGAGAGAACAGGGTAAAGGGCGAGAGGTAGGGGTTGACATGGCGTGATGGTAGGGGAAACGAACATAAGGGATAGCAGCAAGGAGCCGTGTAGACGCGTTAAATTACCGGCAGATCACCGCATGCATTTACACGACCAAAAGGTTTTTCGAAATTAGAACTTAAGTCTAAAAATTTAGACAAACTAAATAGGCAAAGAAATTTTATACTATTGTTGGTGATATAACTGGTATTAATGTCTTTGAAAAGACTAACTACGGGTGGATTACTAAATTTGGTCATTTTTAAGCCACCAATTTTACTTTTATTACCAGAAATGGTATAAATTTACCTATTTAGGCGAAGTTAAAGTTTGAAGTTCGAAACGCTTATACTTTTGTCAAATGATCACTCGTCATTCAACAGTGCCAATTATCAATTTCAAGTCTATTTCCTACCAAGAACATTTTTTGTTTTTTTTTGGTGCCAAAATATTTAAAGCATAACTTGCCTCAATTTTAAGTTTTGCAGTGAGTCATGAACCATACTGCTGCTAACTTCAGATGAGAATGAAAATTAAATGGATTTTCCTCCATATAACCCGAGGGCTGACTGCGTATATTAGGGCTTCACCAGAGAATTTTATCTGATTACTTGATCGATGTATCCTGGAATTAACAGTGCTGGATTTAGCTGCTCATCTCATTGCTCTCCGTCCTGATTTTGTGTAAATATATACATGACAAAACGTTAAAAATAAAAAATTATACAAACGTAACTTGCAAAGATACAGTTCATCATACAGTTCATCCTACGGTTGCGGATCCATTGAGAGGCGTGGAGGGTATTGTGAAAGGACTACAGCACAAGTCTCAAACTTTGGTTGCAAACATTTCTGAAAGTTATTTACCAGATGAAACAATGCAGAGCTGAACAGTTGTACTACAAGTATATCGGGGAGGGGGAGACGGGGCTAAGGGAGGAGGAATAAGGCGTTAAAGTGTTGGTGGAATTGTTGGGGAAAATAATGTACGTGTTACAGGCATAAAACAATGTTGACTTACTTGAATTCGGTTATGATAAGCAGCTAAGGCTGCTGTTACAGTAGGCGATTTTTACGCCGATTATTGAAGCGATTTATATGTAAAAGCTATGTAATCGCCAGCGATAGTCGGTTTAAATTCGCCTTATTCGAAACATTAACCTAATAGACTGTCTATTTATCCTAGGTTTTCTTTATTATTTCACCTGATCAATTTGCCAAATTAGGTAGATTAGGCCAATTTGGCAGAGAATTCGTACCAGTCTAGGTTTTTCTTATTAATTTCATATACCTAATCTACCAAATCTACCCAATTTACCAAATTTTAATTAGTCATACACTAAAAATAGTATAAATTTCCCTGCCTAATCCACCAAATCTGGCTAATCTACCTAGGCAGACGAAACAAAGAAGAAAAACCCATACTTTTCCACATTTCGTTGTGACTTTTTATTTCAAAACTGATATTAATGATTCCCTTTTTCCTTGTGTCTTTGCAGAAACGGGTGGCGCGTATTGTCGCGGTGATCGCCGGTGCTTTAATCATCATGAGTGTTCTGCTAGTCACTATCACCATGAGAATGAGTGATCACATTGATGATATGGGTAAGTTACTTCAAGCACATTGCAAGAAATTAGCGTTTACATGAAAATGTGAATTGTGCTTGTGATCCTAAGAAATTGCTGCTAAATCTAGCCTGAATGACCGGAGAATCCTGAAGCTTAGTTTATTCCCCAGTATTGACTGGATGAGTGGTCGTGTATTCAACTCATGCTTTGGACGGAATTTCATGTACTGTACCACATGGTTAGCCCTGTCAGAGTAAGAAACAGGAAAGTTTGTTTTACGTTTACATTTTAAGTCAAATTCTTCGTTTTCATTTTAAAATGATTTGAATGCTAAAAACAAATCTACTATTAGCTAAATCATTTATTGGAAAGTTTAAAAAGAATTTATTTGTGTACAAAATAAAGAATTCTCGCCTGACATGTATTAACAAACTTTTCGGAATTTTAATGTGACCGAATCCAGAACTGATAGATCCAATTGTTAATGCGACAACTTAAAGTTGGCATCAGATGAATTTCAGTAAGGTAGTGCCATGGCATTTTTTCCATAGCGTAATAAGAAAGACTTTTTCTTAGCATCAAAGGTGACACTTTGGATAAGTTCCAGCTTCTCTCGGTTGGGAATTCAATACAGAAGAGAAATTCTTTTTAGCAATAAAGAATGTAAGTATGATATAGCAGAAACTTGCCAATGCAGCACGCCCAATACATTACTTTATCACACCCTAACACATCTTCTGAAACTGTACGATTCACTTACCTGTAGGACTAGCATTGCGACATTTTTTAAAAGAAGAAGGTCCAGTACCCAGCGAAATGGCTTTCAGCTTGCGAAAAGGCTAAATAGTAGTTCCGCGTGCTTTGTATTGGTTTCTGCAGTGCATCAGTCTAGTCAGTTGTACAATTGTGAGACAGTTTAATATACTGAACCAATTTCCATGACAGATTGCTAGTTCCGAGATCAAGTTTAGGTAAACTTGACTGGCCAGACTGTTGCTGTGCTTTTAAGTCTTGATTCCACTGGTTTCAGAACAGCATCTTTCTGGTAATAAATGGCTTTTTTCTGGTACACATTTAGGGGATGTACATAACAATAATTTAATGATCCCACATGTTACAATGCGTTGTCAATAGTTTCAGGTTGATTCAAATTTGTGATATCAATGGTGTTGTTTGATGGTTATAAAAAATGTAATTTATCAAAATGAGAGGCATATTGACAAGAAATCTTACTTTACACGTAAGACTATTTGATCACTTGTAACCATAACCAAATGCAGATCATCAAATTACTATCAATTGTAAACGTCCCGCAACAATTGAATTTCATGCTGGGTTATTGAAATTCTATTAACATAGAATTGATAGAAATTTAATGATCTGGTTTTCAATGGAGTCGTTCCATTCCATTATATTTGAATTTTACTTTGCTTGGACAAGTTAAAAAAGTACAAAAACACACAGAGACAATTGAAAAGGTTCAGATATAGCTCCAGGATGAGTTCCACCAAAATAGTACAGGTTTCCTGTCACTGGAAACCACCCGTGAGCTAGCAACCTGTCGCAAAAAATTGTCGCATTCACAATAGAGGTTTTTCTTAATTCAAACTCATACCAATTTAAGGATTGGTCATACCATTTTTAGTAAATTTCATAAAAAAGTTAACCATTTTCAGTCATATTACCAATACTGATGAACTAATAAAAGTAATCTTACTTATTTTAGTACCTTTTCACTTTCCAATTTAGATGAATTAGATGAAATAGACAAATTTGATGAATTAGACAAAATCGAATTTGAATTAGGAAAAACCTCTATTGTCGGACTGCGGCAGCAAATGCTTGATGATGTGAACTAGTACGTGACCATCATTGTTTTGATGTCATTGTGTCTTTCCAGAGTCGAAAATTCTGCTTGAAAGGTATATCCCTATGGTGCTTACCAAACTGATACTCAATGCTGAACACTGAGCAAATCACTGAGTCATCAGGTTTTGAATCCTTTGGAACTCATCGAAAAAGAAAATTGAAAATCCTTTTTTCCAGAAAGCATTTCTTGTCTCACAAAACTTGCCTTTGATCTGGCCGACTATCTAGGATACCTAGAGCTGCAAGTCATAACAATGAAGACGTAAGGCTCAGGCTTAATGTACTTATAATGTAGCTTCAAGTTTCTGAGAGATAACGGAATTACACACCCAGCCGCCTAAACCAAGCATGATTACAGGTTCTGCGAGCCTTTCCATGTACCGTGTTTCATCATAGTGATGGATTTTTATTAAACACCGTTTGCGCGTAAAAAAGCACAAAAGTAGGTAGATTCTGACACAATGAAACAATTTAATAGCCTTGTCCCAACTAAAAAAACTGCTTTTGGTCACTTTGCTAATTCATGTTGTTGAACCGATCTTTACGAAAACTGGGGTTTTGATGTCATGAATATATCAATATACTAATAATTACAATGTCATGTCACTGACACCCTACCAAACATCTTTTGTCTTCTGCCCTCTGATTTGATAAGGAGGAGCTCCGCTGAGATCAGTATTCTGTTGTGTGATTGGACAAGCCCTGTACTATTTTAGGTCAAGGTCATGGAGGTCAAAGGGGAAGTGTCAAGAATATATTATGTTAATGAGTTCCAGGGGCCAATCCTCATTGGCTGGAAAGTCAACAAAAGCATATGGCAAGATTTCCTTGGAAGGGTAACCGTCCAAAGGACAGGTTCCTTCTTGTGAGTTATAATAAATTGATGCATGTTTTTATAATGTTCCGATTGTCTTAACAACCTCAATAATATGTACTAAACCACTCGTACTAGGAAAATATTTTTGCTACTTCCAAAAATAAAATATTTTGTTCGGCGAAGTAGGGAATTACAAAGACATTCAGAATATAAAAAATTTGTACATATCACCAAACCTTACTTTTTCTTAAGATCCATTCAACAGTGTAAATAAAAAAGTGACAAAATGCTTAGTTGAGACAAGCCTAATAAAGCATAACAGCAGTCTAGTGCTGAGACTAGGAAACAATAAAATGTTAGAGACCTGAGTGCAAGTGATAACATATTGATATAGTATCAGTTTGACGTAATAAAACAGAAATATTAAACCGTATAAAATCAAACAGTTCGATAAAAGATTATAAAGAATTGTTAAACACACAAGAGTATTTTTATGTTTTATAAGTCATACTGTTTCACATAATACTACAAAATCAAATAAGTTGATAAAGTTTTGTAACAATAATAAGTAGCATATCCGGAAATATTAAGACATTATAGACCAGGTTACATGAGAAAAATTACAGATAGGTTATCAACTTGACATCATAAAGTGGAGATCAAGCTGGTTTTATCCACTGTAAAAGGTACAACAGTGAGCTAAGCCAGACACCAGCAAACATCAATGTGTTAAAAACCTGTTACAAATGAAAAACAATGAAGAGAAAAACAGAGATACTGAGTGATATAAAGTTCAAGCAGGTTAGTATAAACTTGAAACAATTGTAAAGTTACACAAATGTTGCTAAAAATAATATTTAAAAAAATCGATCTTATTAAAACAGTATGCGATCTGGAGCTGACCCAGCTGGAACAATTTCAGAAATCCTGACTTTAAACCAAGTTGGACCCGAGTCCACGATAGGGCGACCGGTGGCCTCAACAAAATGATTGTCATCTGGATACAAAGTGTAACAGGCAAAGTGCGATCGGAAAATTATGTGATGGAGTGCTGAACTGCAATGGTAAAGTGTAGGAGTTTTCTGCCGCCCAACAATTGTGGCAGCACCTGTCAGGCAACACTGGTGTGCTGATCCCAGATGCGAAAATGAGACGGTTGTTCACAAAAAAGAAACAATAAATAAACATTGTTATCCTTTATCAGGTGGATTCTTGGCTTTTCATTGGTTCTCCAGTGGGAAAAGGAGATAAAGAGATAAATGATATAAATCTCGTACACTCCATCAGGATGGGATAAATTTTATATTGTTGGTAAAAGTAAGACTACGGATAGAAGCTACATTGTATTTACCGTAACGCAACAGAAAAGTAGTCTGAGAAAGACTTTTAATGATGAAACGCATACAATGTATGCATATTGATATTACAAAACAACCTTTACGTTACAAACCTATTTGTGATAAAAAAAAATTGGTATTTATGAGTAATAGAGCTTTTCTGTCGCAAAGAAGTGTCTGAATTACTTGCCAAAGATATGTTCAGAAAAAGATTTATTTTTAGACAGGTTTAGAATATTGAGACTTCTTGGTGATTTTCCTCTATATTTCTTCAAGTTCTATTCGTCATACAGGATGACATTTGCATTATTTTGAAATAAAATAAATTTACGCGGTAGGTGCTGTAGGACTTTTTGAAAATACACGGTTTGAATGCCTCTTGTTCACAGAATCCCTTGTATTTCATGAGATGACTAGCAGAGTACAAGAGTAACTTACAAGGCGTGATTTTGTAGCTAAAATTATGTGGTGGTGTGCTGAACTGCAGTGGTAAAGCGCAGCAATTTTCTGCCGACCCATAATTATGGCAGCACCTGACGGGCAATAAATCCAAGTTACACTTCGTACCCTACTGTGATGCAAATTAACAAACTTGTGTTCAGTATTCTGGATCACGATTCGGACGCTGACCCATTTACAATGATGTGGTCCATTATCATATCATAGTGCTTAACAAAGTAAGCCTCGTACGTGAAGGCCTATTCCTTTGATATTATGTTATGTAAGAATATTTGATAAGAAAGTTTTTGTTGGAACCATCACCTTCCTACTTTTTTGATTCCTCGCCCGCCTTCCTTTCAGAGGGGAACTCTGAAATAATATGTAGTGACGTTTTTTTAATCAACTAACTGTTATAATAATCTTACATAATGTATTATCTTGCGGTACTCTTGTGTTAAGCTTGATCCGGAAAAATAACAAAAGCAATTGGTTTGCTTTTAACCAAGCAAAGATTGTCCTTTATTTTTTTTGCAAAAATTTTACATGTTGCTCAAAGGAAGTCTCTATCTAAACTGAAATCAAATTGAAGTTGTTTATAACAGCTTGGGTAAGCTTGCATCTGATTGGCTGATACGTTAACCACTTCCTGCAGGAGTGCGCACAAGTCTGTTTCAGCAGCAGTTACCGGGCTCAATCTAATGCAAGCCCAGATGTAATACACATCAGTTTTAATTATTTTTATCTAAAGTACCAAATTTAAACACATAAACCAACGTCACACCTACAACAAAAGATTCAAAACTGTCCAATTATTGCTAGTAAAACCTAAACAAATGTCATTTTCATGGATCATAGCTTATTCACGTCACGTCAATTTGTTTATTTACTTTTTTTAATGGACGTGACGAGAAATAGGGATTTAACTCTTTTTTTTTTAAATTTTGATATACATGCATAATCAATACAATTTTGCCAAATGTAAGACTTAAAATTTAAGTTCTAATAATTGTTTGCTTTGTTGTAATAAATTAACAACACTTTATCTTGAAATTTATGTCCATGGTAAAATATTTGCAAATGAGTTCACCTATCATCCATCATAATGGAATAACTCAAAGTTTGTTTACATACAAATAAATCGACAAGATAATGTCTCGTTTTGACATGACTAAGCTGATATATTGTGCATATCATAATTTACATGTGTAGTTTCCAAATGCTGATATGAAAAGAATGTTTATGAAAGGCAGCTGAGTGTTTCACTGCATTTAAGTTGACTTAATCTTTTCCTCCATTTGTCATACAAAACAGAAGTTATGATTATCATATACATTTGAAATAATGTATACTATGTGAGTTTGAGATAAAACTAATATTGATATTTTGTGTCCAGACCTGTAGGTTGAGAGAGATGACATGATGGAGGCAGCTTCATGTATAATTTACTACAATGGGATCTAAGTGTCAAAGGCAATTTCGATTGGTTCTGTGAACATCAATTATTTATTGACAGACCGTCATAGTGTTAACCGTTTCACAGCTTCAGACCCAAGCTGGATAGTCTCTAAACGAAAATGATGATTTATCAAGGTCACATTGGAATTACTGAACTAATGATGACAACTGTCTGGTGTTTACTATCAATATTTAAGAATCATCTACGTACTTGGTTGCTGTATTTTATATAAAAGTAAACTTCATTGTTCATTGTTCATCTCTGAGCCATAAGGCCACGAGGCGCTATGAGGCGTTATGAGGCCTGATAATCTGGAGCAATTTTAGAGCACATACGGGTACCACCAGCGAAGTGGTGGGTTCTACTAGTTGTTTTTAAAACTTAAAATTGCAAACTATTACCGTGTATTGCAGTTTTAAGTTGTATAGTTGTAAAGTTTAAAAAATGCCATATTGTTGCCCCATGTTACCCAAAACCTGTCTGTGTTAAAATTGACGTACTGCTAGAAAATGTATGATAACATCATTGCTTAGACTGTTAAATTGTTTATCCTATTGAAAGCACAGCGACCTACTGTGTAAATCATAACGTTCTTGACTAAAATAAATCGTTTTCTTTTGCAATTGGAAACAATAAAATTACTCCTTGTACTCTTCTGCAAATTATTGAAATTCATTTGTTTCAAACTAATTGTGTTTCTCCCAAGCTGAAAAGAGCAGAATTTAACATGATAAGGGTTATTCTCCTAGGTGGCCAAATTAGATGTGTATATAGATTTATCACATAAAATCATTAGCTATACCATTGTGTCCTATTGAAATAAAAACTGGGGGAGAAATTACATGCTTCCTATGTAAATGCTGGCGTGGAAATCCACTGTGTACTGAAGACTGTTATTTAGTGAAGGGCTGAGAGACACAGCTAATTGATTTGATGTGAGCCCAGATAGTAGACTAGACTAGGTGCACATGTACCTTCCAGTTAAAGTCAATCTTGAAAAATCCATGACGTCAAATGGTGAATTAACACTTTTGCTGTTGAATGTTAATTATTTTAGTTTCGATGTGTAATTTGTTGTCGGGATGTTTTTGTTATAGTGCAGCTTAATTGTTATGCAGAGAAGGCGTGGTTGGCATAAACCTTTGATGGAATGTATGCCACTCTTGATTGGTGCTGGGTGATTGTTAGCTTACAATAAAGTTGGGTGAGATCTCTGCTTGGGCTCAAGCTTTGTAGAAAGTCTTAAAAGAAGGTTTCGTATTGAACAAGACCAAGTGAGCTATTCATACAATAAACCAGTAACACTGTTCCATAACATACTCATTTCATAATCTGAAATCAAATAAGTCATAGAAGCTGAAAAGTAGTATGGAACAGGTATTTCTTAGTAATAACACAACACAGGATCAAGCCTTGTTAATTTTTGAAATACAGATCATGAAATTACTAAGTAAAGGTTAGAGCTCCGGAACAACTGAATTTCATGCTGATCTCATTCAATTCAATTGTTGCGGGGCGCTAAACGTTTAATAGTAATTTCATGATCTGACTATGCCACACATTAACAGGAACAGCAGTGTAAAGTTGTTCACCAGCTCATGCTTTTGAAAAGGAAAATTTTACACTGTGCCATCTACAATAATAAAAGAACATTCGTGGTGTCCGCAAAATAAAGGAGCATAAATCCTATTGCAGGGGTGGATCCAGAATTTCCCCTGCTTGGGGAGGGGCTCCCGGTCCGTGAAAGAGGGGTGTGTCAACCCAATTTGGACAAAACATGAATGAAAATGGAAAAAAAATTCGGTGTGTGTGTAGGGGAGGGGGGTTAAAGTTACACTTTCTTCAGTTGTTTTTGTGTGTTGGAATGACGTACTTCAGTAACACAACTTTACTTGTAATGAGATATCATATGATAGTGAGCAGCTATCGATGTAGGAACCGAGGAAGGTCTCAGATAGGATCTGCAGTGCCAATAAAACACATGGGTTAAGTGAGGCAATCGATCACATAAATTAGACATAATGAGAGGAGCAATGCACCTAACAAGCCAGGCCTCAGGACGCGTGATCACTTCTTTCTTAGGTTCAAACGTGTAGCGCCAGGCACTAAATGAGCCGTTTAATCTAAATAAAGTACTGGTTCTTAAAGTTACTACACAGGGCAGTGCCGTGGACGTTGAATTGTTGAATTGCTCTGAAGATGCACAGCTCAAGAAATGAATAGAATTTTGTGAACAATAGAACTTTCAACTGTATCTTCCAGTCGAACAACAACACTGCATGAATTTCTTGTCCTCACATGAAAGAGGCTTGACTTGAACAAAACTTTGTGCCTGTTACTAAGACGGATTTACAACTTTAACCCCGAGAGGGAACTCCATAATGGCAATTCTAACGGGTAAGCAGCTGAAGTTTACCCTACATGTTTGTTCGTCCCATGGCTCGCGAATTGAAAGGGCTACATATAGCCCAATCAAGTGATGCCCTAGTGTTATGTAGCAACTACTGTATTTCTATAAAAAATTGAGAAACTCATCCTGCGAATTGTCAACTTTATTTTATCACTGAACCAAAATTCAACTAATTTTACCTTCAAAATTTGCACCGTTCGATCCCTAGACCTGTTTACAGCAGCCATTAAATTACTTGACTCAGTGATTGACTTAATGATGGCCTGTCCTTTTTGTAGCTTATTGACCAACATTACAGCAGCACCTAGAAACACCCAGGCTGCTGCCTGTAACACATGGCCAGGGAGGCTCCGAGGATCTGGCAGATTGTTGTAGTTAACGACTGTGAGACTCGTTCACAGGTCAGTAATGGAACTTGCTGGCCACAGTAAGCGAGACAGCCTCCTGGTAGCATGCCTATCGAATTGACAACCAAAAATCGATTGTTCTCGTATTGCTCCTGGTCCATTCATATTGACCACTGTCACTCTCAATCACAGTTTGGAGTTCAAATTCGTGGTTACCTTTCATCAGACGTGTTTCCATCACTTCATTATTTTTTTTGTTTATTTCACCTGATTTATTAGGTAGATGAGGTAGATTGGGAAAATTAGACTTGGTTATGTGTTACGAGATGCTGTCCAGCCTCCCTACCACAGCCGCCAGTTAAAGCAAAGGCCCCACAGCAGGGCATTTTAAGTAATCATGCCTTAGCCCCTGCCTGCCTGTAGCATTGCTGCTTACCACCTCCTGCAGGCAACACGTGATAACCCACCGGATTGTCCTATTGGTTAACTAGTTTTACGCAATAACATTGTTTTTATCATCTTTTCCAGTTCAAATTTACTTCCATAGAGACCAGATGTGTTTTACCAAATAAAGAATAGTTTGCAACTCAAACTGCAGGACTTGTGTTGTGGTTTTTTCATAATATGTGGAAACATTGTGGATTTCAGTGGGTCGGTTCGGAAGATGTGCGGCCACTAGTCTGCAGTGATATGAATGATGAGCTGGATATTGATCACAGATGGGTTGTCTGCAGTTTTGATGCAGAAAACACCTATGTCTTGTATCTTGTATTAAAAAAACTTGATCACAACATCGATTAAACTGTCTTAGATCTACCTACCCTTTATTTTACAAATGGCTGAATAGCCGAAAGTCTGGCTTCCTAACGCCTTGTGATAGACACATTTTACGCATCTCACCGGTTCTCAGACTACGTCTATCGGGAATTCACACTGTTCAGACCTGAGCTTACAGGTGTGAAAGGACCAAAATTCGGATAAAAAGTTGGCACATTAAAGTAGTTCATTGGCTTACAAATGTGAAATAAAAGAAACAACAAATTGTCACTGTTTAATAGCTAGTATGTGTCACTTTAATGTCTTCCAAGCGAGACTAAATCAAAAATTGAAAATAGTAAGACTTTCAACACTTATGTCAAGTCTAAATATTTCACTACTTTCCTGTTACAAGAAATATGCAAGTTGGAATTTTCTAGGATAACTCTGTTTTTTCACTTGACATTGAGAAAAAATAAATATTTTAAGGCTGGGCTACTAACGTGAAATATTTCAGAGTATTAAGCCCATGGGCTTATAAAGGAGAGGACAATAGACATGTAGCCTGTGTTTGTTTTTGTCCTCTGTACGTTCTTTTCCGGTGCGGAAAATGTCTGATTAATCTGGGTGGATAAGTATTTTGAGTACTGTGGCCTTCACATTGGAATATTATGGTATTTGCATGCATCTTGAATACATCTCCAGATATGCTAATGATACACTTACAACATCGCTATTGCATGAGGAAAATTTTGTGTGACAAAACAGTGAATTGCTCGATCTTGACTCACAAGAACGGAAAACAGTGCATATGTGACGAAAGACTACACACTGAATATAACGTGAATTCCCGGTACGTCTTTCCGCACATGTTCGACTCAAACTTAACACATAATGAAGCTGATAAAGAGCTGCTTGTGGAGATAACAATAATTCACGAGTCAGAACTAAGTACGGATTCTAAGGTGAAGCAGTAAGCTAGGTTCCCATGAGGTTAACCAGTTTATGCTTAGGTTAAATTAAGTCTGGGCAATTAGCAGAAAAGAAAATAAATAGAACATTTCTCATTAGGGTACAACGTCCATGGACAGTATGAGCAGCAAAGCACAATTGTTACTGTCTGTCTTAAACAAGAAATCCCTTCTGGTAAAAAATCTCAGATGGTACTTATTTCCTTCCAAGTGTTGTTGTTCAAATTTGCCCGCAATAAACTCATAGCAAGAAATCATTCAGTTTGGAAACAATAGAAATTCTATCAAATTAAAACCGTTGAAATAGAAAATCCGCAGAATGAAAGACAACTGGTGAGCTGATTTCATTTGAAGATGAAAGAACATGATAACGCCATGTCATGAAATTAGCCTACTTTGAAGACAATAGCAATTCAAATTGTGCTTGTGTTAGAATGTCATGAAATTAGCCTATTTTGAAGACAATAGAAACTAAAGTTGTAATTGTGCTTAAATGAAAGTTGCGAAGTTTCGAAAAGCTTTGTTGTATCTGATAGAGAAACTGAAAACCTGATTGGAAATAACTTCGTGTTTACAGTTACGATTTCCCACTTGGTACCAAAGATAAGAAAGAAAAGTTTCAAGAGTTAAGATGATCAGACTCCAGAAGTGCAGATAGGTTATCTTCATTACATTCACTGGTGCATTGCATGATATCGACTGCAGGTAATTCTAATGGATGGCTTTAACAGCTGACTTGACTTAATTTCAGCTAGAATTCTTTACCTCAACATCAGCAGTTCTTTCACAATGGAGACCTCCATCTAAATTAAATAGTCTTGTTGCTATGGACCGTCTCTTTTCGTACAGAAGGACACTGTTCCCACAACCTGCATTAACAAAGGATTCTTCACCAAAAGAGCCGTCAGTAACCTAACAATACTATTTTGCGTTTGAAAAATCTCATTACTAAAGGAGATTTTGTTTTATTTGTTCCGCCTGTCTACGCAGATTAGGCAAACTAGATCCATTGGGAAAATTAGGCACATTTGGCAGATTAGGCATGGACATTTTAGTCCATCCAGGGTAGACTGAAAAAAGAAACTTGAAAAGGACGAAATGAACTCAAAATTAGTCATTGACCATTATTAGTCATTTGACTAATAATAGTATTAACTCCCTGCCTAATTTCCCTTATCTACACAATCCAGCTAATTTAGCAGGCGAAATAAAAACCTAGAAATCAAAGTGAGTACGCATATAGACAAATGTATCTAACCTGCATAGGCAGGCGAAAAAAGTAAGCAAAACCTCAAATCCTCAGGTAGGCTGTCTGGCCCTTCTTACTTGTACTTTTTTATCACCCTTAAAACATCATCTTTAGGCCTTAACTTTTTGAAACACATGAGTCAAAAATGAAATGCATAGACTAATGAATACGATTGCTTAGTATGGTTCAGATGGCTCTTAATCTTCATTATAACAAGGCATTCCACTATGGAATCCTTTCTGCAGGATCAATCACAAACACAGTGATATGCTGTCATTTTGTTAAAGAATAACAACTGATGATATACTGCGAATCGAAAGCAGCGATGCAGCTTTTTAGTATTATGTATCATCTTGTAAAATTTAACAAGACCAGGGTAGTGAAACGGACCCCATCAAAAGTTTTAATGCAACGATATTTATTAATTTCTCCTAAGGTATTGTTACCGCGCGCCACTTTCTTTCTAAGAATTGCTGGGGTTTTCCTATTTTAATGCTGGAACAATCTCGGCCTTGATCGAGATCAAAGCAAAGATCATTGCCAACAATTACAACAGGAACGGATTTGTTTC
>JBCAUI010224306.1:0-16575 GCA_038406195.1 Haplosyllis anthogorgicola
TACATTGTCACTCACAAATTCCAATTCTGGTAAAAATGTGTCCACCAGCTTTTACATCATTCCCGACCAGTTTAAGCTAATTCTGGGACTCCAAGATCTTGTCACTTTAGGCTTAGTTTCCTTTAATTGTCCAACCACTGCTAGTTTGTCTGCACATAACAATTTTTCTACCAGTTCTAATTTCAGCGATGTGGACATGATTACAATCAATGAAGACAAGTTACACAAATCTGCACCAAGCAATACTGACAACACTTACAATCCTCTTTTATGTCCAGGAGTAAAAATCACAAAGCAAGACATAGTTGCTCATCCGAAGTACAAACATCTATTTGATGGTAATCCTGACAAGTTTCCTGTAAAGTCTGTAGACATACACTTAAAGAACATTTCTCCATTCCAGGCCCCACCAAGATGCACACCAATTGCTTTGAAATCTGATTTTAAAGCTGAGTTAGAATGGAGGCATCTGGCATTATTTCAAAGTTGGACCAAGATGTACTGACAGAATGGCTTAACTCATTTGTAGTGGTAAAGAAACCAAACAGTAAACTCAGAATTTGTCTTGATCCCAGACAATTGAATGAAGCAATTATTAGACCTATTTGCCTTTCTAAAACCTTAGATGAGGTATCACATGAATTACATGGTGCAAAGTGATTTGCAATATTTGATGCTACTAAAGGATTTTCTCATGTTCCTTTATCACAGGAGGCCAAAATGAAAACAGCAATGCTTACACCTTAAGGGATCTACATCTTCAACTACCTTGCAATGGACATGTCCAATTCAGGTGATCTATTTGAACATTGTCTTAACAAGCTATTAGCTCAGGTGTGCAACATGAAAAACATAGATGACATGTTGGTATATGGTGAGAATGACTCTGATTTTAAGCAAAGTGTTGTTGCATTTCTAGACAGTGTGTGGAGATTAATTTACATCTCAACCCCGATAAAGTGCAGCTTGATGTTCCTGCTGTACCATTCTTTGGGATGACATTAACGAAAGAAGGCATTAAACCAGATCCGAAGAAAGTGGAAGCAATACAATTGTGGCCTATTCCTGCTGACAAGACCCAGTTAGCCTTATTTTGGGCTCAGTTAATTATCTTTGCAGATTTATACTGTCACTTTCAGATCTATGCAAGCCACTACAACAGCTGGTCAAACAGGATTCAGAATTTTTGTGGACGTCTATCCACAACACTGCTTTCAATGCTCTCAAGAATGCAATTAGTAATGACTGTTTGTTGCAGTTTTACAGTTCCAAAAAACCAGTATATATAGAATGTGACACTAGCAAAGTTGGTATTGGCTCTGTTCTTTTGCAGCCTGATGATGGAGATTCTATTATTTCTCCAGATGAACTTCCAGATAACTTACAACTGATAGCGTATGCATCAAAAAGTATGACTGATACTGAAAGTCATTATTCCAATATAGAAAGGTAACTTTTAGGTGTCCTTTACTCTGTTGAACACTTCAAACATTTTGTGTATGAGAGGCACATTATGATAATAACAGATCATAAACCGTTACTATTTTCAGAAAATCCATCTCACAAACGTCACCACATCTCGCCAGAATGTTACTCCGACTTGCTGATTATGGTTTGAGAATCGTTTATCAAGAAGGGAAAAAGATGAAGCTAAGTGACGAACTCAGTTGTAAATCTGATCACCATACGGGTGCCGACCAAGGTGTCCAAGGAATTAATGTAATGATACATGATGTAGAAGTAAACGTAAGTCTTTCCAAGATACAGGAGATCCAGATTGCTACTGAAAACGATACCGTTTTACAAACATTAAACAACTACATCAATGATGGTTGGCCCCAGTCGCAAAAAGAATGTCAGGAAAGCATTAGAAATTACTTCACTTTTCATGATCAACTTTCCAATCTGCTTGAATTTTCAGGACAAGTGTATCTAATCACTGCAGACAAATTTTCCAAATTTATTGTTGTCTGTAAAGTTGACAATCATTCCACTAATCAAACTGTCACAGCATTTTCATCTATCTTTGCAGAACATGGTGTGTGTGTGAAGAGTTGGTTTGCAACTGTGGTAGTAATTATACATCTGACGCATTTAAAAACTACTGTAAATCCATTGATGTTAAACTTACACTGTTGTCCACACATCATCACCAAGCTAATGCAGTAAAGCATGGAGTCAGAACAGTAAAGAATATTATGTGCAAATGTCACGAATTGAAAACAGATTGGCATCTAGGCCTTCTAGAGTACCTTTGTACCCCAATTAATGACAATCTTCCTTCACCAGCACAGCTTCTGAATCTTGAATACAAAGGAATGCAACCATTCCTCAATTTTCAGTGTAAGCGCAATGCATCTAATAACGATGCTGCAATTTTAGAATATTTTCAGAAGCAAAAGGAGTCTCAAGAAATTAACTACAACAAGACGGAAGGCTGCAAACTTGATATTCTACCCAGTGGTACCAATGTCATGATCTTCTTAAAGACCAGAAGCCGTCAAAATGGATTCTGGGATGAATTGTAGAGCGCAAAAATAATAAGTGTTACATTGTAGAGATGGAAATCGGACAGCAAGTGTCGCACAATAGGGTTGATATCCGCAAGTCATTAATGCCTTTAATACCCAAGAAGAGAATTCATTACGATGTAAGACCAACTCCCACTGCGCCATCCAAACCTGATTTAATTCCACTGTAACATCAAAGAGTGCCGACAAGGGTATTGAAAATTCCAAAACTGGCTTAAAATACATCCTAAAATGTCCCAACCCTACTAAGTTGACTGGAAACAATGATACAGTCATTATAACCAGAATTGGACATGAGGTTCATCTACCCAAGCATCATCAAGAGTAAAATGTGTAAAATACTTAAGAAAACATGTATGTGTATGTCTATTTCTTAAAATAGCATTAACTGCACAAAAGGGTCAAATCAACTGTATATTTTGTGTGATTGTAAACATTCATGTTTGTCGTTTGTAAAATTTCATATCTAGTATCAATTATAAAATGGAAGGTCAGTATTAATTGAATTTTTAACAGGGTATAATTTATGCTAAAATATCAATATTTATCACTGTAATCGTTAAAATGCCGTATTTTAGTCATAATTTGTGCATTTATTGCATTAAAATCTGTTTAGTATTGTTATTTGTATGTTTTCAGATGAATTTCAATGTCTATTTTGTTTCCAAGGACCGTGTCCAAAAATGAGCTTAAGTGACCAGTTGCCATGGTAACATGACAGCGCATTGTCCTAATTCCGGGTCAACTTTAATTCTCATTTCTGTTGTTTATCTAAGTCAGTTTCCATCTCAGGTTTATATTGTTATGTAGGTTTTAGTATTAGTAAGAATTGTTACCAATTTCTTTTAAAAGGAGAGATGTAGTAGCTGCATGTTAAGCTTTTCAATTTAGTGCTGCACATTAACGTTAGCACACCTTACATTGGTTTAGTATTGTGCATGCGCACTTGTCTACCACCAGCATGGCGTTGTTCAGCAATAAAGATCTGGATCATTCAAACAATTAATTGTTATGTTCTTTGTGATCCGCCGACTACTATATGATCTTTGTAATCGGTTATTGTCATTGGCAACGGGGACGTGATATCTGCCAAATTTGATACATTTTTTCCTGCAATTGCATTTATATAAGAGAATTTTCAAATATGAGTTTGAACATATTGAGTGTTTTCATATGTTACATTGCTTCGCAAAAATGTTCAATTGGTTTCCGAATAAATATATTAATCCCTTAATATATACATATCAATTTCTGCATAAATATTATGTTAAGCCACAATTAAATTTAAGTTTTAAAATTTAATTTAATTTTGGTTTTGGTACCGGGTCCCTCAATTCGGGTAAATACAGATTTTGAAAAGTTAACTTTAGTGATTATACAGATTATCTGTAAGATACTGCTGATGAATGACCATGAATGTGTGAAACCAAGGCACCGGTTTCATGTAACGTGCAGAACCTCATGTATTTACGATTTCTATCTAGAAAGCCATCGCAAACATGGCATCAATTCACGAACCCTAACTGACTGTAAATATATTTGTTTCATAATTTCAAAGCTGTATAAATTATGGCTTACAGTCTCTGGCACAAGAGACGAAAAAGGTTCTCACAAGGAATTTTGTTCTCTTTCAAGAAATCCGATGTCTTTGTTTTATATTAGCATTTAGATAAAAGTGGAAGAAAACAATTCTCACTAAAACTATTCCTTCACTTAAATGAAAAACAACCTTCAATATCGTTGTAGTACTGAAGTTTATTTTCATAAATGTACAAAATATCTCTGCATCGTATGGATGTTTCAGTTGTTAACAACAAAAAATATTTTTTAACAATGTTAACTTTAACAAAGATCAACTTCCCTTCCGCAAATTTTCCACCAGTTTGCACACATAATCACAGAAATCCCCGAGTTAATTTTCATAACAGTTAGTAGTCCCCAGTTCAAAATACACGTAAACGAATCTTTCACTTATTAAGTTACTATATTCCTGTATAATTTTTGATATCTCAAAATAATACTTTCTTACAATGGTATGCTGAACATTGAATTGAGCCTGGGTTGTTATGCCACCCACGTTTTAATTATTGAAGGCATAATTCTATGGATTAAAAGTTCAAGCATATGTGTAGAGCTGCATAGAACTAGTATGTGACATTATGGCAAGAAATTTCAAGTTTAATTCATTCTAGAAAGAGAAGATCCTATGTGGTAAAATCACTAGTTTTTTCATGTAAATGATCTATATTTTTAATGTGTGCAGCTAAAAACGTATTCATTGTAACATAGACCTGTGTTAATTTTGTACCCACAACATATTTAAATAAACACAAATGGAACTTTGTAAACCGACATTAACAAACATCTTTTAGCGAGATTGTGAAAATAGAAGGACATTTTATCTCTTACAATTTCCCCTCTGTAAGTACATAAAAATTTCCATGATACCAAGAGAGAACATTTCCCATGTAAATTATAAAAATATTAATTCGTCCGGATTAGATAAATAATATAAAAATAAATGTGTACATCACAAGAATAACAGATCGAATAAATGCCAATTGACAACATCAGCTGAGCTCAAATACCTCTCATAGCCCTTCCGAGGAAATACAGTTCAATGTCTTCTAATGATTTTCCTTTAGTTTCCGGCACCAATTTCGCAACAAATACGATTCCAATCACACAAAACAATCCAAAAATCCAAAATGTCCCAGACATCCCAACTATAGCTTGCACTGTAGAAAACTCCTAAAAGCAATGAAAATAGGCTACGTTATACCTTACATTGTGGTCAGAAATCAAGAAAATTACAATTTGGAAATAAAATCTAAAGTGTAACTACACTTATCGCTGTAAGAAGTCTACAAAGGAACTGACCTTAATACAGTAGGTAGATTATCTTGCCAATGTACATGTGAGTATTTGCAACAAAGCAAACTGATACTTTTACAATCACAGTAATCGTTTAAACTTGTGAAGGGGTATCTGGTTACCTTTGTAACAATGAAGGAGCTGACCCACGCCACCATTACTGTTATCGCACTAGCCGCTCCGCGAGCCTTCACTGGCGTAATCTCGGACATCACTAGCATCGGAATTGGTCCCCATCCGATAGAGAAGGCCACAATGTAAGCTATTAAACTAAACGTGGCAAGCATTGGTGGGGCACCTATATTGATGAAACAAAACATCCGAGTTATCTTTAAATCTTGTCTTTGTGTCTATGCATTTCTGTGTATTGCAGTGCCGTTTTATAGCCTCCCATTACGTGAACTGACAACTTCCATTCAAGACATTTTGTACTCAGCTGGCATCTGAGATATTTTATTTTTCGAATATGGTACAAAATATCATAGGCGTTGAAAAGTTTTAAAAAGCGATACCTTGAGGATTTCCTGCCGTCCAGTAGTAGTAAAGTCCCATCATGGCGCAACTAATTGCCATGCCAACACCAGCTAGTATCAGTAATACACGCCTACCAGCCTTGTCCATAAGCAAACATGCAAGGAATGTAGCAAGTACCTAAAATGTAAAATGGCCATATGGTACATAACAGGAAATTGTTTTTAAACAAGAGTATTCTCACCGAAAATAAAAGGGTCGGACGGATGAACATCCTAAGACTAGGCTTTTCCCGCTGGCAGTAGATATGTGTGCTGGCCAGGCAGATTGAAAGTATGCACCCTCCCCTCCCCTGCCATTTTATGAACATCACATACATTTGGTGTAATAATCAGTACGTTTACGAAAATGAGCAAAATAATCAGTTTACACAGCTGTATATTACACAGCTTAAACAGACGAAAGATAGCATCTGTAGGTTTATTCAATCACAATACGATCGTAACTGGCAGTTGTGTGCTTTTAAGTACAAACTACTTGCCTGATCTATTTTGATAGATTATTAGCAAGAGCATAATTACCTGTACTGCACCAATTATCATAGTCGTAAAGCTGCCATTTTCTTTGAAGCCTGCACTTTCGAAAATTGACACAGTATAAAACATAACAACATTAATTCCGGTAAACTGCTGGAAGAACATGAGACCCATAGCTATTTTCAGTGGTTGAAGCATCTCAGCTTTTTTGAATAGTTCAGTCCAAGATACTTTCTCATCAGAATCCATCGATTCTTGAATGTCTCTGATCTCATCTTCAACATCAGCATGTGCTCCTCGCAGATATTTTAACGCATTTGCCGCTTCCTGTTTCTTGTTGTGCAGAAGGTGAAATCGTGGAGTTTCTGGAATTCGCACGGTCATCACAGCTGCAATAGCGGGAATTATAATTCCAATAGCAGCGAGGCTTTTGTAGTTATTGTAAATTCCCAGCACGTACACTAACAATATGCCTACGGTTACAGACAGTTGGACACCCGATCCAAGAAATCCTCTCCTTTCTTTTGTTGCAGTTTCGGCTATGTACAATGGGCACACAACCGTCACAATGCCACTGCCAATCCCAGTTAGCATGCGCCCCAGGTAAAGATTATTTACAGTTCCTCCGTAGTATATTTGACTCCATCCAATCATGAATGGTAAGGTTGCAAACATGAGAGTAAACTTTCTACCGAACTTCTCAGTCATCCAACCTGCTACAATTGCACCGATCTGCAAATAAAAAATCACAGGCTAGATTTCTACTTCAAATATATTTGACAGTTTCTGAACCGTTTTAATATATACTATTTTAACAATTTCGTTTCTAAATTTTAACATTATACAGCTCACTTGTGTTTTAATTGATCGCAACTTACTTTTAAATATATAGAAACCAGGAATTTGGTATATATTTAATATTTAATAGCCCGTGGTCCGATCACTGAAGTTAAGCAGCAATGAACTCGGTTAGTACTTGTATGCGTGACCGAGAGACACACTGTGGTGGCTCAAGATGTGATTGACACCTGCCATGTTCTACGGCTATGTCGCACGAGCATATTAGAGGGAACCTCAGTGTACTCCTGAACTCGTAAAAAGGCCGTGGTGTGTGCTGTCATGACTGTAGAACAAATAGAACATGTGTGGACCATCAGAACATGCCCAACCATCTGCACAAATTAGTGCTGCATTGAAAAACTGAACTAACAGCAGCATCACTCTGTGTGAGGAGGTAAACCCGTATGGTCCGCAAGACGTTGATCTGGGAGGGTCGTTCCCCTTCAAGAGGAAATGGACAAAGCACGAAAAAGTGGCCTTCGCAGAAAAAAAAGAGAAAGAAAAATATAAAGCGCTGTTGAAAACTCACAAGGTTCAGAAGGCATTGTAAAAATACAATAAACTTGAACTTGTTGGATCTAGTATTTACTATTTAATGTACTGACTTACCATTGCCCCAATGTTGACTAAAGAACCAAACCAGGAGGCCTGTGTGTCTGACAACACACTTTTACGCTGCATGTCTGGAAGGGCTGGAGAGCTGTATCCTGTATGAATACAGATATATATTACACTTAAATATACATTGGTAAAACATGAAGATACCACATATAAATGTTAAATGTGCGTGTTACATACATGTATGATTCATTATTAATTTACATTTTAAGCTGATGTGTGATACACAACAGATAGAATTCATTTGCAACTCCTTACAGATTGTGCATGCCAAAAAAATATTACAAAAAATAGATGACCTGTCGGTGCACAAAGCCTCATACTGTATTGTTTTACCTTGTAGGATGGCACCCTACCAAGAAGTTTCTAAGTCCAACACTAAAATACACTGAATTTTTTTTCCAGAAAGTGTGTAATATGATCTGAAATGGCCAGAAATGCATTTCCCAGTTAAAACCTCCCTACTGGGTGGCTTCAAACCAGAGTGACCCCTTAAAGCTCAGCTTATTATTACATAGCAGGAGAACACCACAATTCCTTCGCGTCGATACAGAGAGACGAAATACCCTCTATTGGACATTCGGCTCAATAATACTCCACAAAGATTACCTATCATGTATCCAAATGATAGCCCTCCCAGGTAAGCACAGCCTGCTGCAAAATGCATGTTTCTTTGTGGACCTTGGAACTTCGACGTTACTAATCTCTCTCCATTTGATGCCATGTCTTCCTCATGTACATTTCATTTGTTTTGTGTGTAGCCTGCAAATATAAGACTTCTTGTTTTTAATGATTGATTTGATTAAATCTAAACCGGATGTGCGTTGACAGTGCTGCTACACCCTGTATTTAGAAGCAACATTATGCACGAATTATGCTCAATATAAATATTATGACTAAACAGGACTCGTCTTTCTATATTGTATTTTAATTTTGTAACATTACTGGGTACTGGCAGTGATTATTTATCCAGAAATACATGAAAATGTGTTTGCAAACTCTTACAAAGCTTGTTTTGTACACAATTTCTATCTTCACTTGAGAACTCTTTTCCGGTGTAGACTTACAGGTGGCAGCACTTGAGATTGAAAATTTCCCGCCGTAAAAATACACACACACACACACACACACACACACATACACACACACACACACACACTGACGACTGGTCCGTGTGCGAAATTGACAAGTTTGTCGGAGATTTTAAATAGTATTTTTGGAAAGTATTTTAGAAATTTCTAGATCTATCGCATTTATTTTTAATAGGTTTTAATTAATGAAAAAGAAATGAAAGAAAAAACACTTTACACTGTTACTTTCTTACGTTTATTTTATGTAACTCGAATTCTATTAATTACAATACCAAACTTTTTCTGTCAATATTCTCAACAACGGCAAGGTGTGGAAAAATGGAACAGGAACAGTGAGGGGCTCTACCAACTCGTACAGTAATGTAGTCACCCACAAAATATCATAACAGTTACTTTCCAATACAAAAAATAGTACCGATTGTACAGTAGCCATATCTATCATTACCCTGAATATGAAATAATGTGAGCTGTTGTACAATTTTAATTGTGATGATTGATGATTGATTTCTGTTTTAAATAATTACCACTAATCAAGTATGGCGAAATTGTTTCTTGTATAAAGCTGCCATAGTGTGTGAAAGAGAACATATATATGAACGTGTAATAATACATGAGTGATATAAATAATTTAAATATAATGCAGCCCACTTAGCTAGATTTGTATTATCTCCTGTATGGGATTACTCATCTGCTTTTACACCTACTTGGCAAGAAATTTATCATGAAAGCAACAATACATATAGTTTACTTCTTCTATTACAACAATGTTTATGTACAAGTCAATCGATTTGGTAGCCGTTAAACATGCTACTGATCTTCAGCTTACACAAATTAACAATCGTTGTGCAAAATATGTTAAGCGTTATCAAGAACTGTGTCCTCTCATAATGTGAGTGTAGAAACCATATTTGTTCCCACAGTCTTTACCACACATGTTGCATACGAAGGGCTTTGTATGATTGTGGCAACCCATGTGGATGGAATGTAGCACTTCATCGCCGAACTGTATGTTGCAATATGTGCATTGGGTGTGTACGGGTCCCCCAAGCTCCCGAGGATTCACAACTCCCTGAGAAGGCGAGGATGTTCTGCTAGTGTTCGAGTCACTTTGTGCTAGGCTATCTATAGGCAAGAGCAAGGAGCATTGGGTGCTCATGTCCAGAGCAAGTGTGTTCTGGACAGGGTATGGCAAGGGTGTCGTGGAGGGTTCCACATCTGAACAGGAATCATTGGCCTGTAATCCTCCTACCGTGTTGATGTGTTTTGGAGGCAAGGAACCTGCATAGGACGTGCTATCTAATGAAGAGATTGATTCCATTGATGAAGACCTGTGGGTTCTTCTGGATCGAGCTATCAACATCTTTCTGGGTGCGAAGGAACCATTACACTTTCGCACGGGACACTGTTGTGTGCTATCAAATGTTCTTTTTCTTTCCTGAACAGCACTTGCAGGTTCAATGTCACTTTCCTTTAGAGGAGAAGGCATATCAAAGACACCAGAGTCTGGAGCAGAGCTTCCCAAGGTCAGATCTTCTGGAGAAGCACACGAAAGTCTATCGCTACTGAAACTGGCAGATGCTGATGAGCCAATACTGGTACAATCCTCTGGAGAAATGTCAGCATTGTAAGAGTTGCATTCAGCAGACATGGATAATTCCATAGGTTCTTGTTTAATAGGGCATTTACCAACTGACATGTCAATGGGGTAGTCCCATATGTCCTTTTTAGCAACATTTCCGAAAGAGGATAGTGTTTCTGTTGGAATCATTGAGTTTTCGCACTTCTCATGTGCAATGTTATCTATCTTTAGTTTCTTGGCTGGGCCGCAGTCAGTGTCTCCATTCAGCTTTGCATCTGCTTTGGCACCATTCACCAAAGATTCGTAGATACTTGATGTTGACGCTTGTTCTCCTTTCTCTTCGCTCTTCTGCATGACAGCTTGCACAAAGCAGCGGAGAAAGTTGGATGCAGATGTTGGTGCGCCACTATCTGAGGGTTGTTGCTGTTGTTGCTGCCGTTGCTTCTGGGCGGTTAAAAGATGACGCAATGCATTGGCATCAGCAGCACTTTGCGGGGACACACAGGTGGGAAGGAAGCCTGCACTTACTGTTTGACCAACTCTTGGACCCTCTGATACCGACCGAACAGCTTTATCGGTATGATTGTACAAAGGCATCCTCAATGGGCCATTCTGTTTTCCATGCCGATAGGCTGTCATAAATTCTAAATGTGCTCGAGATGCTAAAATGATAAGACAAAATAAAAGGCTAATTATATTTCATTCCTTTAGAGGTTACCCCTGTTGAAATAAGAAATAGGATATATGTCTTTTTGATGCACAATTCACTTGTTTATAATTAGATTCTTATCCTCTTATGTACAGCCAATATGATCCACAAAGTGAACTGTTTGCGTAGTTCATCTTTGACCTTTATTGTAAAGGTTTTTACTTGAACCTTTCACCGAGACTAATTGGGGCATGCCTTGAACTTATTTGTCATGTCCAAGGTCGAAATGCGGGAGACAGATTATTCAGACAACGTCGCCACACAATATATGCATGTGTGCAGTAGATATCCTTTTGAGAAGTCACCCTTTTGAGAGGCCACTTCTGATACACGGCCATATTAGGTTCTAGAATTTCTTTTCATATTTTACCATTTTTTAAATCGTTTGTGCGACCACTTTCCTTCTACGACCAGTATGGATTAAAAAAATGAGTGGCCTCTCAAAAGGATGTCTGCCGTATGCGTTTGTCATAATTTGCAATAACAGGAACTAAGAACAGTATATTAATTTAATTAACGTATATGTGGGTGTTAATGACTCCTAATAACTGAATAAAGATCAAGTGTAAAACAACACAAAATAATTAACACGTAAGATATGCGTGGAGACCACGGGGTAAAAACATTAATTGGGAAAGATTGACTGTACATGTCTTACAGCCGCTGAATACAACATGAATCCATCACTTGAAATATTTGTGATGACACACTTGACTGCTTTGTCCGTCATTTACAGAATGGAGAAGGTATGATAACTGTTTTACTCTAGACTACTTACATGGGCTAGTGAGAAGTTGAAGGTGGAACTGATAATGGCTGAGCAGGGTGGAGGAAGTCTGTGCGGTGTAAGGGCAAAAATCACACTTCCATATCTGATTACCACACACTTTTACTCTTCCGACATCCTGCAATGTTATGAAATTAAAAATAAAAAAGTGATTTTTTAATTACTCTCGCGTGTCCAAAAATAGTTATTTAGGAATTAATTTAACATTAAGAGTTGTCGTGGTATAACTGCAAAGTCTAAAATCTAGTTACTTCCTGGTCAATATTTTGTTGACGAGATAGGTCAAGTGACAAAACTAAACGTGTAAATTAATTACCTTCAGGTAGGCTATTTCCTGGGCAAGAGTTTGTTGAAGATATTGTACATTGGCCTCGCTTTGTCTGTTGGTATCTTCAACATCTTTATGAACGGATTTTGGTGTTGCTCCAACTCCGCTTCCCAGTTCCATGCCTAAAGGTTCCACGGCGGAATTACCAGATGGAGAGCCTGGATACCCACGATCAGTGTACTGGGATTCTGAATCTGGTCTGGCGCGACCTGGTTGTTGCTTGGGGATGGAAATTGGTGCGCTGGACGGTGGAAGACGACCTGGAATAGTAAATTGTGTAATGTTCATTATTCTTTGCGTTCTTACTCATGATCACCTGTATTATATTAGTACACATGACCTTTGAACTTCTTATAACGACTTTTACGTTAAATAAAATTGTGGACCTGTAGGAGGAATATACTTTTCCTTCTGTTAAGATTCAGATGCATGCAACATAACATTAATGACATTTGCATTTTTCCTTGTATTACACAATTTAAAAAAAAAATAAATGAAATTTAATATAAATGTTTGCTTTAGGTATATAATATCGGACACTGAACATACCTTCAACCAATAATCTTGCAACCACTGATTCTCTCACAAGCGGGTAAACTTCATGCTGTACGTCTCTTCCCAGATTTCTGATGTCGGACGTGTTGTTTGCGCACTTGACATAGGCAGATGACACATCTGTCTCCGTCGTAGTCGCCCTGTGAACAGATGGGAAGGTTGAATAGTTGGAACTGGAGGCCCACTCTCTAGTTCTGTTCAGCCTGTTATAGGCTTTCTTCCACATTGCGTTTAACACTTTGGCTTTCATCTTCGTTTTGGAATTGAGATAGTCTTTAGTCTATGCCATGTTATGATGTTATGCTACGGAAATATAATCGGTGTACTTAGGAATTGTTAGTCCACAATATGGTAAGCGATACTTTGCTCGTCTGATCACACAATGGCAATGAGCAGTGAGTACAAGTCATTGAATATTGATAACACAAATGATTAAAACGTCAAAAACGGTCTGTGCGCATCCACGAAAGTGGCGTGATGTTTGTTATGATGTATCTTATCTGTATCTCTCCTTATCGGGAGCGCGAGTGTACGTGTACTTAAATTTTTATAAGCGGACAACTTTTCTATGTTATCGTAAACAAAGACCCAAAACAAGTCTGAGAGTGTCACACATGCCAAATTCAAGTGCGTTACGATAAGCCTTTTTGTCCCGTGGTTGGTTCATTGGTACCAGGATCCGAAACGTATCTGTTTTCCTTGTACATGTGCCTGATGTATGTAACAAATAGATCATTATACTAAAGATTACAATGTCACATGGCTGACACCATACCAAACATCTGTCTTCTGTCCTGTGATTGGATAAGGAGGATTTTCCCCTAATCAGTATTCTGTTCTGTGATTGGCTATGAATGCCTAATTAACATAATTTATGTGGCAAGGTCATTTGTTTGGGGTTTTTTGGGGGGTTTTGGGGGGGGGGGGTGATGGAACTTTAGGAGTGGACATTTGTTTAGGGGGGGTATGAAATTTTTGGGGGTATGTTTTCCCATGCAAAGCATGGGTTCCACCTTGTAGTATATAAATATGTGTGCATGTACGAGTCTAACATTGTCACTGACTATACACACATAAAACAACGGGTACATTCCTGTACGCTAAAATACTCTTCCTGCACTAAATCCCACACACGATGCATTTAATTCCTTTTACCAACTATATACTCATATGCTCAAAAGTGTAGTTTACCTTAAACGACAACTGGGGAGATAAATGCTCAAGACAGGTGATTCCCGTAAATGTGATGTAATCTTTACAAGAAAGTCGTATTAATCTCCTTTAAGGAAATGTAAGGGAGCTCCTGAAAGGATGCTGTGTCATAGCTTCAATAGAATTTTTTGTATGCATTGCAATATTCTGTTAATGGCCCACAAAATGTTCCACTTTTAAAAATTGATTTCAGAGATTGATGCCTTCATGGTCCGTGCAAGTTTAAACAAATCTATCAGGCACATTACCACAGTTTTCGCTTATTGTCCAAGGAGACGGGTGTACAAAGTCTACGACAGAGTCAAAGTACAAACCTCACGCCACCACCAGATCTTGCATCTAACTGGCTGAACATTATCCTCTTGCCACACCTTGTGGGACTTTGTCCTTTTCGCCAGACGCATTATCAAGGCTTTTGGTCTCTTCATCATAGGTCAGAGTACAGAGACATTGGAAAGAATTCTCGTTTGTCATCCTGTACCTTTATTTTGACTTCACTTCTTAATTAATACTAACTTACCAATTAAAAATTCCATCTTACAAGGACATGTGCACTTTAGATTTGGCATGATACATCATAATTAATATTGCACAGACTATACTTTGTTTTTTGTCAAGATTATCTTTAAACGAAGCTTCACGTTGATAGTTATCGTTGAACAGCCCCTTTGTAAATAGTGCTTGTTCAACAATTCTTATTATCTCGTGGGTAAAGAAATTATAAATGAGTCGTTCTCAATACTTTTATTCTTTATTTTGCGACATGTTGTTTTGTTGTTTTCCAATAAGGAACGAAATGTAAGTTATTCAGTGCAATTACTTGAATAAGGTAAAGTCGGCCGTTTAGCCTCAGTTGTATACGTATGAAAAAGGACAATTTTTATGGCTGAATTTTGAATAACGTAAAGTCGGCCGCTAGAGCCTCAGTTGTACGTATGAATAAGCACAATTTTATGGTTGAATTTGGTGATGGTGCGCTGAAGCGCAGTGTAAAAATTTAGTACTTTTTCTACCGCCAAGCAATTGTGGCAGCACCTTCCGGGCAATAAATATTTATCTTTATTCCCTACAGAGCAGTGCCCCTTTTTAAACCATCTTTCAGGTCTGTTTGGGGCAATCAAATTTAATGCGTTAGTGTACATGAACAAAAAAAAATTTAAAAATGGCCTATAAAATGAAAATTTTTTTCTATAAATTTGTACGAATATCCGTTAATTTCAACATTTCAAAATAAATTCAGAGGTATCATGAATTGGCTTGAAGAAAGAGTGAATATATTATCTAATAATAGAACTCGCCCATTTATTTGTAGTGAACAATGGTGTTGACCTTATGGGTTTGTAAGAAAAACGTTATTGGTGTCTAGGTATGGCACCAGCATACACGGCCTTCACCCCCTGCACACCCTTACCAGCCTAATGGTCAGCCTTGACCTTCACCCACCGCTAAGGCCCAGGCCTATGAATATGCATTATCCAAGGGTCACGTCCTTGACCTAGATTCTGCCAATATATAATAGCCCCCTGCCCGCATTCAGGCAGTGCACACTAGACCACACCCATGCATGTATCATATGTGGTAATAAACATAGAGTCATTGTAACACCTTGGGTTAATGTTATATGTACAATGTGCAGCATAACCCCATGACATGGTGGCAGCTAAACCCAGTTCCTCCATTTAATTACATCGAAGGAGTGGTGACCACAGTGTGCACTCATCCTATCAGATCCAGTCAAGTCAGTTGAGGATCACGGTCCACTGTGAACCCTTCTGAGCATCCAACCCTTCCATATGTAAGTATTGTGTCCTCTGACAAAATCAGCTTGAAACAGTGCCAGGATACAATAGAAGGACCCAGCTGGAAATCCATAGGATCCCTTGGAAACAGTCCAATCCCTGGAAAAGCAATCATACAGGAATAATACATGCTAATCTCAAAAGGACTGGATAAGTATGTTTCCAATTGTTTGTGTTGTACCTGTCTGTAGAACAATAAAAGAAACCCGCTTTCAATGTATTTCATATGAATTTGTGTGCTTTCAAGGTATTTCACATGAAATCCATGAATTATAAAGTGAAAAATAAACTCTCCAGTTCAAACCCCGAAAGTAGGTCAACTGCCATAGAGAGGTTAAGCTACACAGACTAACAAGGTGAAGCCCCACAGACATACACCAAGAACAAACACCCAGTAATGGCACCCCAGGCCCCAACAAATGGTACATTTTTGTCCATAATTCAAAGAATTTTGGAACACTGTAATAAAATTACACAGACTGAAGGATCTTACATGGATCCACCCTCAGCTAGGACCATTAAGGTTTAAACAGTGAACAAGGTGCTCGTTAGTCAAGTTGAATTGCCAAATTCCTCCTTTCAAGACCATTCACCAGCCTCTCTGCCCCCTCCCTGCGAGAAGTAAAGGTGTCATTTCCTCAATAA
>JBCAUI010224416.1:0-30946 GCA_038406195.1 Haplosyllis anthogorgicola
TGAAATAATAAGACACGAGCGGTATTGCCTTAGACGGTTTTATTGAGTGCTGAACGTATGTACATATGCATGTGCGTAGTTGTGTGTTCCTGGCAGCACTGGCTGCTTACTGGCTGGGTTGACTTTTATACTGCCAGTTGACCTTTATACTGACATGGTAACCAAGGCTACAGGTAAACAGAATAGACCGGCTGTAAGTCCCTGGATTAACAGGCTATTAACAGGCTATGGTTATTCGGCGGGAAAGAGGGCAGGTTGTTACGCTAACAAAAGTCACCGCTAGACAGTAACAGTGGCCTTAATCTAATGTTTGAATTCATCAATAGAATTATGTCTGGTAAAATCTTTTTACATTTTAAATAACGACTTTGCTAATGGACTGTGAAAAACAAAACCACAAAACAGCTGTATGTTGTTGATACAGGTTTCCATAATTTCTTGCAAAAGCCAAAAACAATCTCCTTTGTTCCCACTGTCATTGAATCAAAAATAGGAAGTCGATAATTTTGGTTCATATTTCATTCTCTTTGATTCAACATGAACAACGCGTGGATTGTCCTGAACTGACACACAGTTTTTTTCACGCATTCGAGTCGAAATGTAATGTGATAAATGTTATGTGATAAAACTGTGTTATCAATGATTTTTTTTCATTGGTTACTGAAAGGAGAACAGCCTACCGAATCGGTACGCCACAGACTGACAGTTCCGCCACAGAAAGACCATTTGTCCTTTTTGCGGATTTTTAAATTGTCTATTGCTCACAAATAAAACATATTTATTTAATTAAAAGTATTCCATTACAAAATATTGGCAACACACTACATTTTTCCTATTTCAAACTTTACCTCAGTAAATATATGTGCATAAATCAATACAAAAATTATTTCACCCACATTCTGAAGTGATTTACACACATTAACATCAAATTAAGGTAAAGTTAGTTGAAGTAAAACAGTAGTATGTTGCCTGTACCTTGTCTTAGAATACTTTTATCAAATAAACATATTTAATTTATGAGCAATAAACAATTAAAAATTCAGCTAAGAGGACAAATTGCTCATATCTCAAAATATAAGCACAATTACTTAATTAAATGTGTTCTATTACAAGATATATATAAAAAACCATATTTTTGCTCCCAGAAAATTTACATAAATTTAGTGTAAGTATGTGTAAATCAATTCAGCCACTATTTCAATCACTTACACAGAGCTTACATAAGTTTTGTCAATTGATGTGAAGTATCCTTGGATTACATTAGTGTACCAAGTACTTACCTTTTTGCAATATTGCTTACAAGTGAAGTTATTGAGGAAAATAGATATTCCGCCACACAAAAATGGTCTTTCTGTGGCGTACAGAATCGGCAGGCTGGAGACAAATACAACATAGAATGTGTCTAAATATGTTCTCTAACATTACCTTTCCGAAAAATAATAGTGTCTGATTATGAATTGTAAAGACACATCTGAACATACAAGCAGTTTTCATGCTGAATAATTGTTTAAAGCAAACATTTTTGGCTAAGTATCCATTAATACGATTGATTATGAATATTTATTGTGTAGCATCTTTAATTAATTTGCCAATCTCAATGGTATAAATTCAAAGACTTGTAAACATATCCCTGCCCCAAAAAAGATGCACATGCATTTTACAAGTGAGATTGAAGATAACGACAATATTCACAACATGTTGAACAAACATATATGGGGAGGAGGACATGACCTGTAGCATCATACATGGTATCAAAACTAGAAAAATGACACTATTGTTCGACTTGCCACTCAAAAACACAAGTTTTCTGTGTGAGACAGAAAGCTTCGAGTGGTATCTTTTCACCATACACTGACTTATTTGTCTTATCAGACATGACTGGTAAACCTCTCGAGAATTTCTCATGACTTTATATACAATTTATGTTAATAATATTTCTGTTTTGTCATCGCACAATGAAAATAGATCCTGGAATATATGGTATGGCAATAGCAAATATCGAACATGTAGTTCACCGGATATACAGTGCAGTATTCAAAACGAATTTATTCTTGTACAAGAACGAACGGACTATGTGGTATGGGAGTTTCACATTTTGCTTATCTTCTGCAAGGAAGATGGTCTTGTTTAACAACTACATGAAGTTAACATTCAACAGGTGTTGTTGAAGCCAAGTCATAACATCCGATAACCAGGTAAGTTTTACACCGAAAAGGCAGACTTTTAGCAGATGTAACATCCCATGCTCCTAAAAAAGTATTGGAGCTGAGCTTATCAAATATTAAAGCAACTTGTTGTTGGTAGAGTTTGGTTAGGAACTTTACTGCTCTCATACATACACAACCTCGACGTTGTTTGCGATGAAGCAGTGTATTAGGGTTTTGGTTTTTGCTTCACTGGGATTTTGTTCTGGAGTAGATCCATATTGATTTAAAGGGTGAAAGCTTTGTGGTTGAAGGGTGAATGACTTAAACGTCGGGAGGCTGGCGATTGTGCAGATCTCTACTCAGCAGTTATCCCTCGTCGAAACGTTTAATTTAGAGAAACAGCAAATATAGATACTACTTTGCAGGCTATCAACATCTTATGTTTTTCACACTGTTGTACATACGGATTTAGTTTAAATAGAGTAAGACTGATAATTTTAAAATACGTTTTTTACCCATGGGTAAAAAACCCAGTTTGCACTTTGCGGACTTTGTGAGATTTGTGAACGATGGACAGTCGTATTGACGGGTAAATGTTACAAGGATATTGTCCGTTATACAAACTAGAAACTGTTTAGCAAACACAAAAGATCATTCAAATCTGGATTAAGTTCTTCTTTCAACATTCAAATCTGGATGTGAACGTTTTTTTCTGGTAAGTTATTCTTATATTTATCACGTATGAAAATGTTGACATAAATCCATAATATCTTATGGACGTTTCACATACAACTATGATCGTCTGTGTGCTGGGTTGCACATTTAGAGCTGTACTTTTGTAGCTGTTATGATAAATCATTGAATAATCTAAATAGAGATTGTTGATGTTTCACGATAACCACATGTTTACCCGAACGAAGTAATAACAACTACACCGAACAATATGCTAGAGATACCTGTGTTAACCACATAACCTTGGCTCTTAACCTTTTGCATGTACAATGTTGAAAGATGTAACCTGAAGTAAAGATAATATTGAGCAGCACAAAACATATACAGTACGAGGCAAACATAGACAAGTGATGGTTAGTTTGGGAAGAAGCTCCGATGATATTTGTGATATTATACTTCGCTACTGACTCAGACAGGTGAGTGCTGCGAGAAGGTCAAAAGTGGTTGTAGCTAAACGTTGCCTACCGACGTTAACCTTCCTAACCTTACTGTCTATTGGTGGTTGATGTACACAGTCACTTGTACCTTCTGTGTAAGCGCAGTTATCTGGTCTAGTTACCCTACTACGCAATATCCCTCTGCTGGGAATGCTATTACTGGAAGAACATCACGTAGGAATGAATTAATGACCAAAACTAGAGGTTAATTTAAGACGTCCATACAAATATGAAAGGTCCGCTTTTAATAGGTACATGCCAATACATCGGGCGCAAGTCTCAATGCCGTTTGCAAGAAAAGTTTAACGCTAAAGACCACCAGCTGAGCGCGGCACCTGCAACCATGGGTCGCATGATTTTTTACCATCCTGACATTACGTCTAAGGAGAATAGTTCTGTATATCCACTGTGATTTCAAGGTGAAGGTTTGCGGTTGAAGGGCGAACTACATAAAACATAACGTTGAAGACATTCAGCAGATACTAACTGCACTTATTAGATGAATACTCAACAATGGCCTCAGGCCACGGATGTTAAAAGAGTTTCATCTGCTATGTTCGTGTGCCTAGACTATCTCTAACATTTGATTCAGTGGGGCGAGAAAATCTACCTTCTCTTAAATGAGTAATATTGACCTAAATACGTAGTCTTTTGATATTACACAGAATTCGTACAAGCTGTGAGGCATCATCGCTTAAAGCTTAATCAGTAGAAGTTCACAGCCAATGAATCAACATGTTCCACTCTGATCTATCAAGGTAAAGTGTCGGTCTGACAGATATCAATCATCGGGTTCGTTTTAACAAGTTGTGTTGAGAGATACCTGAAATTCCTGCAAGCTCCTATACCCTGATTATATGCCTGGAGCGTTCTGCCTGAACAAGTAATGTGAGAAAACTAACATGCTAAGATTCGTTAGACGTTACATTCTAGAACTCAAATGAAATTTCCATTTGTGTTCTCACAAGACTCTTAGTAAATTACGCTTGCTTGATTTTGTGATAAAGTTTCCCCCCGTTAGTTTTAATTATGAAATGGATTTATTCCTCTAAAAGATTTGTACATGTTTGCACATTGCTGCATATCGCATTTACATCTATCGAATCGAGATAGAACAGCAAAGGTGACACGTTCATCATCACAGTGAAACAGTCTGTCCTTCAACAAGGACTCGTTTCGAAATAATCCACCGATTTCTGTCGAATCGAATTGCAATGACTCAATTATCAATAACGAGTGGTTAGTGAAGTATTGCAGTCGATACCACGGTGTCTATCTAGCATCATCAGTGTGGCATGCATACTCAGCTTTAAATAAAAATTCCAGCTTTAAACAAAATGCCAAAAAGCAGCAATAAAGTATTACTGGGTAACTTGTTCAGTCTTCCTGATTTCACATAGGTGTTTTTCTGTGGAGGTTTTCTTTAGGTTACGGCTTAGAAGGTACACGAAATAGTTGTATAATAATAGAAATATGTTATACGAGTTACTATGACACCTTTCCTAAGTAGAGAGTCGCCGAGGTTGACTCTACATTAACACAGTCGACCTAACGATGAGGAGATGGCGAGAAATACAAGAAATTGGTTCGCGGAGCATTAAACAACCCAACAAGCAACTGATGCCTCCCGGGAACAAACAAAACATTTGCTTAATTAATGTTTGGAAAACATACTTCTGACAAAGTGTCTGTTGCACACATCTGAGAGTTAGTATGTTGACAGATGTACGCAAACAGGTTGTTTTTTCCTGCAGTAACAGTTTGTTACACCGAGTTCAATTTCCACATAACTACTCAGAGCCATAATACAGCAAACCTCAGAACCACTGAAAGGTCAGACATCTAAAAGCTGCAAAGTCTGTAGATCAAACCCCTTAGTGTTTTCCAACAGCTTGGATCTCTTGGTGGCTATATGGGTGCTTCACTATTGCCTTTGGCCAGCAAAGTAATTATCTAAACAAATAGCCCTTAATACCTGGCGTTTTATTAACCTCTTTGTTATACATACATAACCATATAACTTGACGTATTTTCCAGAGACGCTACACAACGTCTCTGTATATACTTGGCGACGTGCGTGCACTTGGTGATCCGCGGTGATTCAACATTGGTCATCTCTGTGAGATCTATCAGCCTTCTTCAACGATCAACATCTGCTGCGGTAGTCTTCAGATCTTCTGTAAGCTCATTACTTGTTCATGCATCATGCTTTGGAGTCAACTTTACGATATACTTGCTACTAAATCAGCTTTGTGATGTGCAGCCTTTTCTGTAATGCTGAGAAATGATATGACTACAATTGAACAAGGAAATGTAAACGTTTTCCTTTCTTGTAATATTATCTACTACAGATGTTTGTAAAAGTTAGTTAAAAGTACTACCTGCACCAATTAAAATGAAGATTAAGATAAAAATGAGCACCAAAATTTGTTTGCAAGTGGTGAACACATCTTGTTTTGTTGTAAAAAAACATTTTACAACCAGCTGCAACCACTTGCAGTTTCCATAAATATTTCTGTATACATTTTACATCCATGTGGTACTTGACTGTACAATTAAGTACATAAGTAACTTACCACAATTAGTAAGTTTAAACAATTGTGCACAGTTCAAATATTAAAATAAACAGTGAACACTTGGCTTAAGTGATTCAACAGGCACAGTTTAATTAACAATTTCGACAAGCAAAACAGGAACAAGATGAGGACATAATAAGATAATTTTGGGTAAAGATGCCTTCGGAATAAAGTTTTCCAGAATAATGTGGGCCCTTTCTTACGCTGTATATTATGCAGACGACTGACACAAGAGCATGGTATAGTTTTATGTTAATTGGGTTAATTACGTTTTCATGTTTCGGTATTCTCTGCATTATCTTCAACATCTCACAACTCATAAATCTTCCGCCAATTTGTAAGACTTTACACGAGATATACTACAAAGTAAATATACACTTTCTAGAAGTATATCAAGCTTAGTCATAACACATCAATCACCAGAGCGAATAACCTGGTTATATAAAAATAACAATATTGATAACCTGGAAACTACAATAGGATAACACAGGGTGTAGTGTTTTATAACACATAAGGACAACACAGTAAGTCACGGTTATATTAGCAAACTACTAAGTCCCTGGAAATGCCCTGATTTTAATTTTTATTGTTGTAGCTAATAACGAAACAGGTAGCTGTCATCCGTACTCGAGTATCTTTGTACAAACTGTGGACAACGCCTTAACTAAAAATGTTCCCGTTACAAGTCGAATACCTGAAATTTTGAATTAACTACAATATCAAATGTTATGTCACACCAAAAACATAACTTTACTTCATAATTTAAGGGAGAGAAATATACTTTTTCTGTAGGGAATGTAGTAATTTCTTGAAATGACTTCCAATACTTTCGGCCCAAAATGGCGGGTGGGGACCAGGCCTCTAACCTCCCCCCCCCCCCTGCCCCCTTTTGGATCCCTTGTTTGTATTTTAAATGTTGATAAATTCGATCAATCTGCTATGTTACAAAAGTTCCCATGATTAGCAATGCGCCTTACAAACAGGTATCCTAACCACATGCATACCGCAAAAAGCTTCAGTCAGCTAGTGTCGATTCGGATATTGCTATTCAAGAACGTTTCATAGTATATATTTTTGGTATGTTTCGCAAGAAGCTAATCTCGTTATGAGGCACCTTGAATGCGAAGGGATTATCAGACGGGGTTAAATAATGAGTGTGCACTACATGATCTCATTAGGAGAAAGAATATTGCAACTTTATTCCAGCTAACCGATAGATATTAGATACCAAGGTAAAGATGACACTTTCGTAATTTGTTGTCCAAAAGTGTAACACACGTAGTTTCAGTAGGTACGTAGCTTAAACAGTACACCACGACAAAGAAAGTACCGTTGTAACAAACCAAGTTTGAAAATTATGTTTTTTCCCGACCTATGGCTCCAATAATTATTAGACCCCCGCAAAGTATAAAGGAGCATAGATCCACAAATCTCACATCCGTCACAGGAGTAATTGCCTTTCACCCACAAACCTGAGAATGAATTTATATTGGTAATTCGTGATATCTTCCCAAAAATTCCCACTCCAGGCCTAGTGGAAAACTCAACCTGCTATTTTGACATGTCCTGAAAACGGTTAGGCTATACTTCAGGTGTATTTCCACAGTAGATGTGGCTTAAATGTACTCGCTTTGTTTTCTTCCTAGACACTTACCAATATTCGTGACATAGTCATCAACAAGTGTCTGTTTTATGTTTTCGTCTCATTAAACCATCATAATTAGAGGTTGCTGTAATGTAAGAAGGTGCAGGGCTTCAGTCGCCAAACCAATTAGTAGGTATACAGATGTGCAGACATACAAGTGGATTACCACATTTATTACGGCATGTTTAGTAACTAACTTCAATAATCTAAAGCGAGACAACCTTCTAGCCGCGTATCTATCAAATTGAGAACCTTTCCTTTGGGCTTGGACTGAACGGTTTGTTGAGGGTGGAAAGATGAACCCCACTCCCTTTTTCATTTGTACACGAGTAAAAGTGTGTTATTACCCCCTCAATTGAAACGGTGTGAAAAAAATTGGAGGTACCTCTCTCAGTTGAGCGTGGGTTGAAAATTTAGGTTTAAAAGGTGGCCCATCTATCAGCCCCTTGTTTGGTTTCTTTGCTCATCCCTTTTGTTACTTTATCGGCTGAACTGTAGTATCTATTGCATTTGATTCAGTGTAATGAATAATACGTGACAATTTAGGTGAAAGTTGGACACACTGAATATTCTTTCGGATAATAGTTCTGGTTCTTGTACATAAAAAGGCAAAACCGTGGCACAGTGACATTTTACCCAGTTCAATTGAGGCTGAGAACAAACCGTTTTTGAAGTTCTCAATTGCGTCTTTGAATTTACAAACACAGCAGCAACGGAAGTATGACCATATCACTGTCACTCAATTTTTTTTTCGATTTTAGAAGGAGGACAGTTAATACCGCTTCTAGTCCAGAAGCAGCAGCACTGCCTCTCTGGGCAGCTACACAGACCCCCCAGCATCAGAGTCGAACTTCGAAAGCCTTCACTTCATAACGTAGGCACAAGATGCGCAGACCACAGTGTTCATTGGGATTTAACATCTTTTGCTTGGATTTACCAATTCTTCCCTGAGGTCGTGAATATTAAATGGTAAGTGCAGTCAATGTGTACATACATGAACACTTCGGGGCTTGTAATAATTCTAACTAATCGCGCATACGAATGTTTTTATGCATATGAATATCTTTAAACCATCCCTTAACAAAGACACAGGTTCAATATGAAAGTGATCCAATATGCCACATTGCGACAATTATTATCCGCAACAAATGTCGTGTCATGCAACACCATTGAGTTAATTACACAAAATGACAACTATGAACTGTGTAATTATCCGTGATTGTGCGGAAATAATTCATGTCGAGCACATGTTGTTAATGTAATGAATTTACACTAGGTGGAAAAGATCTAAGATTGTAGCATTCCAAGTAAGATTATTACGATTATTTTTGTCAATTATACATTGATTCACGTCCTACACTATTATCAATATATCAAGTTTCGTCCTTTAGCTGAACAACTACAATAATATTGGTTTCTTCGGTGCACATCTGTCCAGATATATTTATTAATGTCGAAAAGATGAAGTGTTTACGTAGCCCTGCTGGTTGAAATATTGAGTGGCCATTGAGTGTTGCAAAGGACCTGTCGGCTGCATTCACAATCTTTAGATAAAGGTAAATGTAATGCCTACATGGGCACGTGTGCGCGCATGCAGGGTCTCAATTTTATCTGCCTCCCAGGCACTCACCATCTTGCACACTTAAAAACCTTATCATCATTTCTTTACAATTACATTTCATTCCTAAAAAACATGCATTTTCTATTTCAAAAGTTTTTGATTCTGTGACACAAATTTTGCTCTTATGACTTGTGAAATATGAGAGAGAGTGGCGGGAATTTTCTTTCTCCCTTTTTCATGAACGCTTCAAAACGCTTACTTTAGGACACATGTTAAATAATTTCCATCCTCTTGACTCAAGAGTGTTTACATATAAACATACATCCTATCGCTCTCATTTTTATTGTTCCCCAAATATTTTGAGTCAAAACCAATGTCAAGTCATCAATGGTGTGCATAGATACCGCAAAGAGTCTTTTCTGATGCGTACACAAGGTCCTGGACACTGATATGATCATCTGATGGTTACACATTCTCAGACAATGTTTAAAACCAGAACGGAATGAATGTAAATATACAAACACGGTCTCATTTAGTACAGTTGACGAATTGCGTGAAAAGGTTCTATGAATCCACGTTGTGCATTTGTTTCTCACCAAACTTTGTTTAACATTTCTGATTCCGATAAGACATAACAGTGCAATGTTTGGGCTGCTCTCAATACAGAAATGAGTTGAAATACGGTGAATCATTTGTACACGCTATAAACAAAGGGAAGCCCTATTTCAGAAACGTAATGTTACCGTTGTTTCCTATTTGGTTCAGATGTCAACATCCGCTAATTTTCTGGTTGTTCCTATCACTTTCTTGCGTGATAAAGTCTGAAATCGGGTAAAACTCCGGGCTAATCAATGTGAATTGAGAAGAGTATCTTACAGACTGCTTTGAATAGCGAATGCGTTGTTTTGAAATCGCTTGTGCTATCTGAAAAGAAATGTCAGCAATGTTGATATAGCAATAATAGCATATTTAACCCCCTCCCCCATTTCAATTCTTTCCATTTCATGTGTTTCATAAAGTGAGTAACACTACACCGAAAATAGAAATTATTGCTTACAAAGACAAAAATTTTATCCTACAAAAGATCCGGAAACTTTGTTTACATTTTTGCAAAGAATTTGTGAAAAGATGTAAACAATTTGCCCAGATACTTAGTGGGACAAGTCTAATATTCAGACCGTTTACCGCAGACCTTTGTCACACAACACGCAATGAGGTTCTCTAACCACTAGTAACCAGCAAGGCCTAGAAACTGTTGGAGACTTTTTCAGAAATTTACGTTTTAAGGAAGTTGAAATTGTACAAATTATCTCAAATAAATCTTGTAAGCTCATGTGGGTATGATCTGATGCGTTTAGTTATTGGTCTTGTTGTGTACAATACGGATCAGGATCACAGTAGACCTGGGACGATTCATCGGATATCCGATACATCGATCGTCATGGCTCAAATCGGCGATCATCGATCTTAATTTTGTCATCGGATCATCGTCCTTATTTGGTCACAATGTCTATAATTGGATCTATCAAGTACATCAGAGTACACAACAATGCCAAATATTATTTCTACCATTACCAAGTACTTTTACAATTGAGTATACACCTGGGAGAATTTATGAAAATATAAAGTGTGTTTTCATTCCGAAGCATTTCAAAGAATCTGGACTGGTCACTTTAACTTAAACAACAGAATTTAAACAATGGCCGATGCATCGATAATCGATCGATTCTAGGGTACTGATCATCGATGACAACATAGACCCGATGTCCTAGCCCTAGATCACAGGCTTTAAGCTTTTTGGCCTCTGTGCTGCAGCAATCAAAAGCTGAGAAGGTTGAGACAGGAGCTCTTGGGAGGCTGCCATCCAGAGGCCACGCCTCACACCTGTACCTCCAACCCGACAGTCTACGCCGACAAGGATACAGAGAGAAAACACGGCCATTGCTTAGTTACTAGTAATTGCTCTTTTGTCTTGCCTATTTTTGATAACTGGATAAATATTCTTCATAAACTATTACGTTCGTCTTTTTCTGCCATTCATCGAGGATAAAACATGAGCAGGAGCAAGCCAGGTGGCAATGGTGTAACACTGCGATAACAACTTATGAAGTGTCTGGAGAGCCATATTTGTTTTTAGTTTTTATTTGGTTTATGGTAGCCACTGATATAAGACATTCGCTTGCATGTTAGCACAGCTGTCATAGCTTTAAGAAGTTAAGAATTACAGCTGCTCAGTGTATCTCTTATAAAGTGAACATCATCTCCCTGTTTCATTGAAAGGACGTAATTAAGAAAAGCGGGGTCAGGATGTATCTTTAAATTTAGGATAATCACAGAACAGGATCAATCAGGTTTTATTATTCACTTTTTACGTATTTAATATGATTTACGTATCTCTTTAATAACGTATGTAATTTATTTGCACAGCTATTGAAAGATTCAACGTGCAATTATGTACATGAACCAAAACTAAGTGTGACAACTTGTAGTCTATCGTAGATCGTCGACCACATGTGTAACTAACGCATTTTATTGAAGTACATGTCCAAGAAATTTTCCAGTTCTTTTTCATAAATAATTTTCAGCATTGATTAAAAAAGAAAAAAAATCTTGCTCACTAAGTACAATTCAGTTTTGTCTACATGTGCCTGATTTGCAAGAAAATCAAAGGCGAAAGTTACCTTCATGTAACTTTGTAATATATTTACAAGTTTGTGTGCATATCTCGAGGTAAAAAGTAATATACCTATGAGCAATCAACCACTTGTTGTTGTACAATACCAATACATAACCTTGAGAAGTAAGGACAACACTGATTGGGAAATTGCCATCAAATGTCCAAGTTTACTCAGCTAACCCTGGATGAAAAATAGACTCTTAAACTCAGATATTGAAAACATACATTTTGTATTTGTGCTGTACAATATCTTCAGGAACCTCACAAAAACAACGCATAGTAACGGCCAAAAATTACATAAAAATTTACTTAGTATGTGTAATACATTTACCTGGTGATTGACTGTGTTTATTTATTTGTAACCAGTGATACAAGACATTCGTAGTTTGTCGGTACAGCTGTCTTATTTTGTGGCAGGTATGCAAGTACAGCCGGTCTATGTATTCAGTATGAACATAGTATATCAATATTACTGCCATCAGAACGGTATAACAGAGTCGGTTAATTACTCATAAGGAAACAGGGCAATAACTAAACTCATAACCAACTAAAGTGGAAGCAAACAGTTAAATGGGACACGGTGTAGAACTGGCCTTTAATTTGATTCTCCTAGCTAACAACTAAATTACTGAAATTGTGAATTTTCCTCATTTGTGTGAGTTGCGATTTTTCAAACACAATGTCTAAAATTTATGACTACAGTGTATTTGATATGGCGACACGTTCTGCCTAATTTAGCGATAAGAAAAACAGTTGGAAAAAGTGGTGCAATATTTAGACAAACATTAGTGTTCATGGCAAGCCTTTATGTAACCTTTATCGCAAACCAAATATATAACCGCAATTAATTTCCTTCTGTAACCCGCGCATATAAAAAAATACATAAATCATTATTCTATGCAGGAAATATCGCCATAGTGATGATGAGCTTCTCTGACATAAATTTACAGAAAAATATCGATGTCATTTCAACTGTTGATAAATTAATGTCATTGCACAATAATAACTCAATTTACAGATGAATCCTTTGTTAACCGATGCTTCCATTTCTCTTTTCAGGGACTTTACGTAGACAAGCAGCAACCATACACGACAGAAAATAAAATCAAATTCACTGCCGTGAATATGTATATAAACACTGGATCAATTTATTCTTTACTTAAAATGGATAGTACAGAAGACTTAGACACTTGATCGCCAAATATGGATAAACATGGCTTAATCGGATTTATACTAATGTCGGTGATATCGTCAATGTCTTTCAAAGGTAAGTACACATTTTTACTGAAAATTTAATTGGTGTGAACGTTGTAGCAGCGCTACGTGTGCAGATGTGTTTGGTGACTGTGTGCGGCAAAGCCCTTACAACCTTACTGGGCGGTAACTAAGGGTCTAATGTCTTCTTGTTGTGTCTACTGAAGTGAAAACCCCATTGGATAATAACTTTTGAAACGATTTACGAATCCCGCCATGCTTGGTAGTCTAAGTTGAGAAATGAAATCTGCCTCCTTCTTATCAAGTTAGTTTTTGCATTTAATTGCGAAAATAGTTAGGCAAGGTAAATGAAATGGATTAACAATGATGAAAATCTGAATACTAGCATAAGCAAAAGTAGATAACATTTCCGACTCAGGTGATCACCTCAGGTATGACATAATGGAAAACTTTCCCAACAAATTTATGCTGGCTGGTCAATTTCATGTACCGTAAAGCATAAAACTTATTGAGTTTTTGTCAATTACTCATTCATTACAACTCACGGTGGAATTGACCAATTTTCGCTGTTCATGCTACACGTCATAATTCTACATCCGGTTTCTGGTACTCAAATCACATGGACGCCTAAGGAGGGCGTGTTAAAATACATTGAATGGTTAAACAATAGAAGGTATGTAAACAGAGCCTGCCCGCCATATCTGTGACCACATAATATACACATCCGATAAAAAGGGCAATGCCTACACCCTCTACTAAATCAAGATCACTCCTACATTATTCACTGTATACAAAGGTATTGCCTTCCAGTACCACAGCCAAAATTAGCGTCAATAGGAAATGTCAACAATATTTTTACACGAAGGAGCAATTTCTTTCACGTGGACTATATTTTCCAGGTAGATTTTCCCCGGGTCTACATAATATGTTTAACCTTTACAATGAGATGACTTATGATTTCGGCATAGTAAACAGTCGGGTGTGCTGGCAAAGCACTGACATACATATTTACAATAGTGTTTTTGTAATGGAGCTGCCATAAGCAATTGTAAAAGAAACAATAGGCAGCTCTTCGGTTGATATGAGGTAGACGAGATAAGTTCGGTTATCTGTCTGCTCGAAAGCTGCAAGATAGAATGGCATTTTCTTTAAGCACCTTGCCAAACGGATTTCCTCCGCCACATAGCAATACGTTATGCAGTTAATTACATAAAAGTACCGAGTACCATGGCTACATTATCTTCCTCAAATGTTTGGAATAACATTGCTTTGTTGACTATGAATTAATGACCTGCTACATTTGGTGAATAAGCTAATTTTTACTGTTTGCCCACCATGAATTGGTTTCCATGCCGATTCAAATTATGCAACCTTTCCAGCCCCGGAGGGATCCTGTAAATACTGTACCCGAACCTAAAATTTGTTGGTGATTATTAAACAAATAAGGGTACTGTTACACTGGGTACTTTTGTGTCGATTATCGCCGGCTATTACATAGCTTTTATATACAAATTCCTCCATTAATCGGCGGAAAATCGGATAATGTAACTGCAACCATAGCCAGCTACACTGAATGCATAACAAGAAGGTAAATCGCCATAAAAAGACTTCTATTCGGTGCTTGGCGATAGGCAGTAGTTAAAGGTTTGCAAGAAGCTGTGAATCGGCAGTTGTGCAAGCACCTACTTGAATCAAGTACACGTTAACATTTTGCTGAGGCACTTGTCTAAACAGTAAATATAATGAGTACTGACCATCTGTTGATGACAGCTATCCAAAGTATAAGCTGTACATGTATGATAAAGAAAACGTTCAAGTCAGTGGCGAAGAGATTCATTTCTCACTGCAGGTCATCACAGGGAAAACACTACCCAGATCCTACTTTCAATGTTACTAATTGTCAAATTGATCAATGATCTTAGCCTTCCTAACTTCATGCTGAAATGAGCCAACACATTACACTTGTCCCCGGATATATCGATATTTTTGGTGCGGGAAAATAGCATCGATATAAGCGGGATATCGATATAAGCGGAACAATTAATGTGAGGGTCTATTAATTTGGTGCGGAAAAAAAGTATCGATATAAGCGGGATATTGATATAAGCGATATCGATATATACGGGGAGGAGTGTACATTACGATTCCTCATCATGTAAGACTTGCCCGGATCATCGTGAGTGCCCTTACACCTATGAACTAGGGGGTCAAGTTGTAAATTCACTGAACAGATCTTACTTTGCAATACTCAATTACAATTAATTTCAGATATTGAAGAGCACTCGAGTAGTGCATGTTTTCAACAACCCGAAAAGACCCTGCTGGCAAACTGCACGCTGGGCCAAATGGTGAAGATCAATGATATCTTTTTCGGTCACAGTTCCGATGGACAATGTAGTCGGATAGACAACAATTCATGCATCATAAGGGTTAGTGTTCGCAATTAACACACTTTGATAAATGGAGTGATAAAACAAAATAACGCGACAATCACAGATTGCATAGCCGGTGCCGTATATTGTATTTTCCGTATTGGCCAAGTCCCTCACTGTTTGTCCCTTGAGTCAACTCCCTCAAGAAATTCCAATGACAAAATACACTGAATTTTTTTTAAACAAAGTGTCCAAAATGATCTGAAATGCCCAGACATATGAACTGACATATTGTCTTCAAGTAACGCACAATAGAGGTATACAAATTTTAAACCAGACCATCGCATGTCACATGTGTTCACTGATGGGTGCTTCTACTTTCACCGTAACCATACGCATTGATGTTTACTTGCTTCTGGAATGTTTGATCACAAGATTTACTTTCGCATCCAGGATCCTGAGATACCAACCTGCGTTGGTCATTCTACATGTGCAGTTAATCTGCCGACTGGTTCGCTCGGACGCAAAATCCAACACTGCAACCAGTATACCAACTATATGCAGATGCTGTACAATTGTGTGCCTGGTAAGTGTTACAATGTAAGTCATGATAACATGGAAAGAACATCGTGTATAAAAGTACTGCAACGATTTGCTTGGAAAGCTACAAATCAAGTAATCTTGAAAATTGTTAACAACAAGAGAAACGAAGACAATTCAGAAACAAGTCTTTGTGTCATACCCATCATCACTATTAACGCTCCGGCACATCCATGTTAGAATACCACTATCTTGAGTGTTTTCAAATTTTAGTAAAAATATTCTTCGCTTTCAGGTGATGGAGTAGTTGACATATGCAGTCATCGCGAGATAACAGCACGAAGTGGCTATATTAAGTCCTCACACTACCCAAACAACTACCCAGCTACGCACCAATGTAACCTCACAATAAAGGCTAAACCTACGCAACAAATCCGACTTTTTGCCATTGACCTTGACCTTGGGTCAGTAGCAGGTAATGGTGGTAATGGTTAGTACCTTATTCCCTTGTTACATTCTACTGCTTGCTTCAATCTTAAATGTGGATAACTCAATAAGTTTATAATAACGAGTTACATGATCACTGTTTTGAAAACCTTCCCAACTTTGATACTATTTTCAATAATTTCCTTTGACAAACTTGCTGAGTACATAATAATAACAGCGCTAAGTTGCCGATACAAATTTCCCGCTATGTTTCTACCTAAAATTTTCCGGTTGTCTGGACGCGTTATTTTTTGTGCTCTGCTGGCTTCTGAATTGATTACAAAACCAACCATGCATAACATATACTTTTTTTAACCAGCCACTGTATCCTACTGATCAATACATGTACTACCATACAAAATTCTACAACTTAACACACATTCAGTACATTAACTTAATAACTAATGTATATCCGGTTAGTTTCTAAGTACATTGTGTGCCAAGGTTAAAAAAGATTTTGCAGAAAGATAAATTTATAAAAGCATATCTTTTACCAGGAGGGGACTGCATAGATTTACTCTACATAGAGGAGCAATTCAGAAGTTCTACAGTATGTGGTAAAAGGAATAACGTCCTAATATTTACCACTGTCGGAAATACTGTAACACTGACCTTCCAAAGCAATAAAGATGGATTGAATAAAGGCTTTTGGCTGAAATTTGAAGGTAAGATATAAAGACCTCACCAACTTCACAGTAACACACGTATGGTCATCACACTGAAATAATAACACTTGAATGATTTTAGCTCCTTTTAAAAATTAAAAATAAACCACCGGGTGTTTGAGCAGTCCGCTCGACTGTTTAATTTCAAATCTTACATTTACTGATATTACTTTTCAGCATTCCCACAAATGGAATCTACGACGACACAAGCTGCCACACACACTTCAACTGTCGGCCCAGCGTTACCCAACGATAATCCAAAGATAACGGGCCAAGAGACTGAGATATCACTGGCTGACCTTCATAACAGCGCCGGTGGATCGAATCATGAGTACCCAGGCAAAACCTGGAAAACACAGACCTCCATCAAGGACCAAAGTACAGACTTACCTTTAGGTATGCAGTTTATATATGTCTGTTATATGTCTGCACTTATTCACAATTCTGTAACTGAGCACAATTGCGAGATTTTATTACAGGAGAACATAATAGCATAAGTGCTGAAATACATGGCTTACAATGTAATATTCTATTAAGATACCATACATACAACATCCGCAATAATTTCTGTTTGCAGAAGGCATCGTTGGTGGTATTCTGGGTACATTGTTCTTCATTTTATTGGTGCTTCTGATATTATTAATAATCAAAAGGTAAGCCTTCACGAGCGTAAAAGTCTCCGAAATTGGAGGTACTTTTATCAGTGTCTGAACAATCTTTGAAGGCCTATTCAATTGTATGTAAGTTGTGATGGTATAAAATGCCCATATTCGTACTTATTTCAGGAGAAAGGACAGAGAATCCATGTCAACATCACACTCCACAGCTCAACTACATAGTAGTGCCAGCAGCACGAGTGCGGTCAGCGGGTCACGGTCATTCCAGGGCACTGCAGGCCCTTACATACAGAATAACCTGGCAGAAAAGGAGGAGGAAGAAGGGCTGCAGGGGGCAGTGGGAGGAAGTGATATTAGTTATGACGATGACAAATGTAAATCTGTTCATTTTGATGAAATTTGTAAGAAAGTATAGCGTACATATCCTTCGTGTACAAAGACCCAACCATTTATCCCCGAACCCCTTACCACATAGCTACTCAGAAAAAGAAGTTTAGAGACAATAAGTGAATATTTTTTGTTGTTGAATTTGCGCGGTGGTCGACAAATATAACTTTTCCTTTCGCAATAATCGTCCATAGTGTCTATGCGTAAAGACAATGTGAATTGAAAGTAACACAACTATCTTACTTAAAAGACCAGTTCCACGACATTAGTTGTTCCACGGTGATTCTTTTCCTCATGTTTAATTTTAATAGTTGTAGAACAAGCACTGTTTTTATACGTTTGTCTAGTCACATTGTGTGCCAACCATACTTATGTAAATGTATCCTATATTGCAGATAATAACTGCTGATATTAATAATCAAAGCACTTGATATAAAACATTTGAAGGCCTTGTAACTGCAACTATTATAAACATTTTTCAAAATACTTTTTCCTAAGATCTCAATTATTTTTTCATTTAAATCTATGTGATTTAAATCTACTTGTTACGCTATTCTATGTATTTTATATCAAATATAAATTGTTTGCGCCGACGTAGGTAGATACTGTTGTTGAAGTAGAAACTTTTGATTATTTGAATTGTAAATATGTTCTAGAAGATAGAAAACCTTTTTTTGTATTTCATATTTCGCATAATACAAACCACTTCTACCTTTCCATCACAAACGTTACACAAAGGCTGTACATGGTGTGATAAGCTAAAATGTTACAGAGTGAAGGGAAAACGTAATACCAAAGAATCTAAAATTGACCTTGTTACTTATACATCCTTTTGTTGCCGCAGGAATCGTGTATCGACAGGTCTGATTTGTTAAATGTCATTGGTAGCAACGTTTTCTTTGATATGAAACTAGTTACCTTCGACAGTGATAAACAAATACGAAAGTTAATTGGTACAAAACAAATTAAGACCCTACACCTCGACAACGAGATAACCTTGGCACAATGCGTCGAAAAGTCAGGTTCTGTAACCAGGTATAACGTCTAAAAACAGTTGGATTTATTGCATATGAAATAGAATAAGTATTTTTGCAGCATGACAGATGTACATACTTCCTTTGATATCATGTACATATTGTAATATATTTATTGAAATAAAGTGTTTAACACTGCGGATAAGACGGATGTTATTTTTAGTGCATTTTTAAGATTTCTGAAAGTTGCGATGGTAATTGTGACTTATGCATGCATGAATATAAGAACAACTAGCTATGTGTGATACACGTTCTCTATCCAGGTCAATAACGCTTGGCAGTTGTAGCTGTAACTTCAGCCTCCCCCAGCTCCGGTCTGAGCTGTGCTAGCTTTGACGGGGTATTTATGGTGCTAGCTGTAGGCAGGGCACGGGGCAGGAGGCTCTAGCACAGGTGTCTCCCCGTAACCCTCGCATGAAACTATTTCACAGAATCGTTGCCCTCTAAAGAACAGGAATTGCGAAAAGAAAAAAAAAAGTGTTTTAAGATTTTGATCAAGACAACTTTAATTTATACTCAAGAAAGCTTGTAATTAAGACATTTAAATTAAGATTTAAAAGGGATGACTTTCAAGTAGGTTAAAAAAGCAAATCGTGAAACTAGAGGTCATTTGTTGACAGAGACACACCGTCCACTTGTCAGTGTCCATTTTTTAGAAAACATATGGAGCTATCACGGAGTGCTGACCCCGGGCACTAGGCCAACCAGCTGGTCCACTAAGTTTCTACTCACTCCGCACTAAGGCACAACTGTCCCCGGTCTCCTCATTGAGGTCTACATCTCGGCCACATCTGGTAATCGTTCTAGTGGCACCTTCCCTCTTATCCTGCTGCCATGTAAAGCCTTATATGGTAGTCCATCATGTTGTTTGTCCGGACTGTTACAATGTAACATCTCTAACTCCACAACATCACCATTTCAAAGAAAATTAAAACTGGCCAAGGACACACAGGCCTTTGAGATAAAATGGGACTAAATGAAACGTAGTAAAAATGTTTAAATGTCTGTTGTGGATTACAATCGCTGGGCTTCTTGCATCAACAGAAACAGGTAAGCGTATCAATACACTACTAAGCACGCATCATTTATATTATTTCACGGTCATTTCAAGCTACCTGAATACTTGAAATTCGTCCTTTTAGCTCTGGATGTACGTAGAATAGACCAATGTTACGGGGAGACGATTCCGGTTGTCTGCAATCCGGGTGACATGGTACAGGTTACAGAGGCTCACTATCGGCAGACTAGAAAATGTAGAGGGGGCTTTCATAGTAATTTCTGTAGCAGGGAAGAGCCTAGCAACCCCGCCTGTGTAGGCAACCAGACTTGCATTTTCAACACGCCGTGGATATATCTGTCACCCGAATGCGGATACAGCAATAACTTCTTGATCTCATACAAATGCGTACCAAGTAAGTGCTGTTCATCCGTAATACTATCCTTTATTAAAGCAACAGTGATAAGAACCATTCAGGATATTACTGGCAACTCATCGCACACCATACATTAAAATGTACTGTTGTCCTAACATTCAACGAACGTAAAATCCACTTAAGTGGAACTAGTCGGTATTAATTATATATATATATTTTGGGTAATGCAGAAAGTTCTCAGGTGGACATCTGTAGTCCAGAACGGAAAACTCTGAGAGCTCCAAGTGGATTCATCATAACTCCCAAATACCCAGAGAGGTACCCGGGGTCAAGACAATGTAGCGTCAAGATACTGGTGCCACCTCATCAAAGTATTAAAGTTTACCTGCTGGATCTCTATCTCGCCTATTATAATTATGATGTTACTAAACAATGTGTTGATGCTCTTTGGATCGTTGGTAAGTACTCATGTTTTTGATTTTAGTGTTTTACCATCAGTCTTTTCAAGTTAAGTCTGCGAAAGTTTGTCCCCATTTTTTCCTTGTGTTCCTTTCGATTTGAAAAACGGGTTTCATTTGCATGTCATATGTGAAGTCCTTTTTGTCAATACATAACAACGTAAAGAAGACTTTACAAGTCACATAATTAGCTTTATTAATACTTAATGGGGCAAACCTGTTGATAATTCCCATCAAATAGAACGGCATATGATATCTCAATGGCATGTTGCTTTTATTACTGGTTGGTGATGACTAAAAAGACAGTCACGGTCATCTCTATTGTCGCGGCTGCGAATATAAAATAATACAAGTGATGACTTTTGAAGGTACGAAGAATGACAGGACGGATTACTTGTGTTCAGGACAACAACGGGGACTCGTCTTCACCAGTAAATCTAATCAGATAACGATATACTTCAGCAGCGAAAGTCATGACTATCTCAACGCCAAGGGCTTCTGGATCCGCTATGAAGGTGAACAACTACTTAAATTTCAATTTTCCTTCATCTAAATCTAAAAACGGTCCCTATCAAATATTAATTTTATAAACATTCTATTCCAGCTTTCGATAATCCAATTATTCCAACAACGTCGACAACGACAACTACTATAACAGCCACCCCCACAACAACTTCCACTACCCAACTCCCAACCACAGTACTTCCGATTAAGACTTCCAAACTATTCACTAGTAAACTTCCAATGATACCATCAATGAACACAAAATCAACATTCAAATATACGCGACCATCTACAACTGACGAGGTACATGAGTTCGCTTGGGGTAAAAGCAAAGAAGATGACGAGGCATTCACGTTCTTTCCCACACCCACTCCAACTAAAACAAACATATACACTGAATATGTTAAGAAGGAACTTGCACAAAGAATGAAGACTGTAGCAAACTTGACTGAAACCACTCTGGATCCAATTCTAGACAAAACGCAATACGTGTTTGAAACATTCAACACGAGGAAACCAATTCAGGTAACAAAGGCTGACCAGAGTGTCAAAGAGAATGACATTAATAATAACCAAAATGAGTACTCATATGAAAATCCAGAACACTACATCGAAAAGATCACTGAACAAAAGAATAAAGCTACCCAATCTCACACAGTTATAAAGAAAACTCATATCACAATTGACGAAGTGGAACAACACAGTGACAGTGTCAACAAATCCGATAGTATTATGAAGCATATTGAACTTGACGAATCGGAGACAGATATCGAGGGCGACAATCAGTATGAAACCGCAACAGCATTTAATGATGTTGGCCAAAGCAAAAAGGGATCAAAGTTTAAGATACTAGAAAGTCAATGGGGTGTAAGTCCCGATCAGAAAGCTGATCCCTGGCTGCCAATTGCCGTTTCTCAAGCGGCTGTGAATATCGCACAGGACATGGATAAATCATACCAGCCACATGGTAAATTTCAAATTACTGTAAGTTTCCAATTTTTCAATATCATGGTCTTCGTCACTTGCAGAATTGCTCTCTTTCTCTCTCTTTGACAATGAAACGATTTCGTTTCTTTTTCAGGAGGCATCATCGGAGCAGCAGTCTCTTGCGTGGCTGTTTCCATAGGAATACTTGTGGTTCTTTTCATTCTCTGGAAAAGGTAATTAAAACATCGAATGTGCGAATTACATTCTACATGCGTTTATTGTACTATGTGTGACCAATTGATTGCACCATACATCACTGTAGGCGGAACCAGTATCAAAGTAATCAAACGACGAGCAACAGCAGCAGTGATTCACAATCAGACAAACCGTTCGACGACATCATACTGGCCTATGGTTCCAACGAAAACGAGCAACGTGGTCCTCCTCTCAGCAACTTCGGTTTTGATCCCGGTGATTCTCCACCAGCCACTATGCGAGGATTTCCCATAGAAGTCAACTCTGGTTGTAACCCGCATTACAATGGTACCATCCGATCTTGGAAAAGTCTCGGGCCTATTGATGAGGTTCAAATGCTAATTTTGTTCATAATGTTCTTTAATAAAAAACTTCAATTATTAAATTTTGTAACCACACCTATGTACCACAGAATCAAAATGTCTCTGGTTGTGATGAGTATACTGACTGTTTTATTGTTTTAATCACCTTCTACGCTGTTATTGTTTAGGTTCCAGAGTTGATATACGCCAGTGCTAAAGCTGTGACGTCTGCCTCTGAAGGTGACACAGAGAAACCACTGAGACTAGCACGACTACGTCAAACCAAGTCCAAGAGCTTAGACGACATCTGTCTGAAATTCAGTAAGAAAGCAAAGAAACGAAAGAAACATGATCCACAGGTTTATCGTTATATACTAATTTGAGCAGTAACAAATAAAGTTTACTCAATGTCCACATAATATCTTTCTCATCTCCCAACTTGTTTAAATCTATTTGTCTTTTGTTTTAACTTCTCGAACAGGTTAAACCTGGTTTAAGCTTGAGTCTGGAATCTCTGGATCTTGAAAGCGAAAGTAACACAGATGATACAGCTGATCTCACCAAGATACTCTACGAGACACTGGAAGATCTTTACTTGGAAACAACCCTCGCTCAATCCAAAGCTACCATATACGAGGGTCTTAACACTCTACGGAGAAAGGAGCTGCAGAGAAGATCAGGAATTCCTTATGACACGAATCAACATACTCTCTCTTTCGACACAACAGTGAAACATGGTCCACGCATATACAGTGAAACTAAACAACATATCGACACGACAGAGGACAGTGTTGCCCTATGACGCAATTAATCTCCTCGAAAATACCTATTTATATTGCATTTTATAACTGTATCACGTTTTCTACCTTTTATTTCTATTTATATATCATACGTTTATTTGTGCCAAGCATTTTATGCAGTATTTATAAGTTCCTTTTAATTCATGACAAATATGAATTTTCCAGAATGATTTGTACCAAGCATGTGTAAAAAAATGTTGACTTACTACATATATGTACACTCAATAATTACTTTTTCTTAAAATGTAAAAGTTATGCATTTAAGCTTATGGCTTAAGTGTCAAAATGTACTCTTAAGTGCCATCTATCTTAAAATGCGAAATTCATGCAATTCAAGCTAATAGCTTAAGGGATCAAAATGCACTCCAAAATGCCATTTATTATTCTCAACGTAAAAAGTATAGCCCACCAAGGACTTAACAAAGGCTATAAAACTTCAAACTAGTTTTTTACAACATGCATGAAAAAGTAGCCCTACAAGGCACTCTATTATGTGCAATTTGACTTGAAAGACTAAGGTTTTTGGATAACAAGTGCATCCGGTTGTTCAACAGTCTAACTACAGTGTGACCAGCATGCCCACGGGCGCCCAGGACTTGCCATATCTATTCTATGTATTCACTCACTTTGTCTTTGGGCCAAACCATTTGTCTACGGACTGCTATATTAAACATCAAAGAAACACGCATTCAAAATGTTACATTGTGTACAGTTATCATAATTTCACCACAAAATGCCCTCTTCTAGCAAACTAGTGTTCTTTAGGTCATTTATTCCTGGTGTAGGTCAGCTTGAATTTCAAGATTACATGGACTAGACGTGGAATAATAACTTGCATAAAACTTATGAATAAAACAATAGTGATTTCGCACCATCACCATCATCATCCTAAAACTAACAATGATTCATAATGAGAGACTTTGCCAATAACGTAAATAAAAAAATCGCGACTTACTGTCTGCTGTTGCTGTGTCTTGTTGAAAAAGGTAGGTGTTATATTGTCTTACATTTCTATATTAATTTGGGTGTCGGCAATATTCGGTATTTCTGAAAGGCTTCAATTAGAGCTTGTTCCGAATACAAATTGTCACAACCGGTTTTCGGTTTTCAAATTCCAATAATAACCGGAAAAATTTGGTTTTATTTGGTTTGTTAGGATCCCCTAACAGCACATGAAATTAACTGCAAAATTTACCTCATAGGGTGAATATGTAACCCTTCGTCTAGTTAAACCTTGATCATACAAAGAATTTAAGGGTTCTCATTGCAAATTGAGTTAGATTTAATCGAAATTTGTCTTGCTGTGACAAGAACAACACACATTATGTTGTGTAAATTAAACTTTTAACCTTTAAAAGTTCAAGGATCTGTCAAACAATTGGTACTTTGTATTTAATAGTATCATGAAATCCAAATTCAAATATTTGATTTTTTCATTCTCATAATCGGTTATGACAAAACCAAACGAATAAAACCAAATACGGATACCGAATCAAAGCTCTAGCTTCAATTCATCAATACGCATGATCTTTTGAAATTGGGAAGTAAAGAACTTATCATCAACATACTCTCCAAAGAAACTACAACGCGCTTATGTGTCAATTTTCTGGTAAACATGTTTATTGTGACATTCTCTGTATCATCAGATAAAGAATTTCAGCAATGTATCTCAGATAAGAGATATGTAATATCATTGCATACAAAGCCTAATCTTCAATGAAGAGGCTGCTGCAAAAGTTGTTTTACTGTTACCTTAGACTTTCGTAGCTTACATAAAATTATTTTAGTTAATAGATTGGTATTATATTCTGCGGTATGCCATTTTTGAATATCAGCATCCAAGCATCTATTTATCTGGAACATTAATTGGGAAACAGGAATCGACCACAAAGGTGAAGGAAATATCTACCTTGTGGGACATTCCTATGTCAGTGTGTGCAAAAAATAATACTACAATGTAATATAAACAATGTTAATATTACAACTGTTTAATTACTTTGCCTAACATTTCTTACTACAGGTTACAGTAGCTACATTGCCTATGGGTGCACGGGCACATATCTTCGTCTTAATTGTAGTACGGTGGACAGATTTATAGTTGTGACAGAAATATACTACGAACGCTCAAAGACGGGCAATTGTCAGTACACACAAGCAAAATGTACTCATCAGCAGTCTGAAGCAACTATCCATTTCTGCACTGGATTTCAGGTATAAAATCAACATTCTAAGATATTTCATCTGTTGAATTTCATTGCTTAAATGATATTAATGTTCATTCTACTGTAACTGATTTCAGAACTGTAGGTGGTTGGTACCCCGTTATATCATACCAAACTGCGGCGATAGTGACCAAGCTATTCTGACATACACATGCCCAAAAGGTAATAAATTTTTCTGATATATTTTGTTCATTTAGATTCATTAACCTAATTTGGTAGAAAAGTCATACTACTGTATTTTATGTAAAATAACTAATATTGATGAATTAAAAATTGTTAATGTTAGTTGTTACACAAATAATAGTATGACTAATTATTTTCGTTAATAATTAGACTAATTATGTAAAGATAAGTAAGAAAATCTTAAATATTTAACTTGCCACTGCTATCAACAGTCTGCAAGACATTAGTCTTCCGGAAAATATACGACAAAAAAGAAAATTATGTGGATAACAATATTACGTAACCCCAGAAGACATCACTGCATTCCACACATATCAGTCCCAGGGACACTGTACTGGAATATTTGTGCGACTACTACGTCATAAAATATGACAGTCGAGTACAGAAAAGCACCGTCCAAGTCTGTATGTCACAAATACATCGTACATAACGTAACCTCTGACACAGAGACCTCATAAATAATAACCTCACGTAGTAGCATGGGATTTATTCATCTATGGCTAAAATGTTGATATTCATGAATAACTGAAATTTGCATATAAGAAATCTAACAATGAAATGTAACGACGCGATTACCAGGGGTATTGCTGCGTTTGACATAAAAAAATGTCGCACTGCAACTGAGATTTAAAATTTCACGCTTCGGTTGACGCGAAATTAAATTCTTCAATTTGATGCACACTTTCGGAAAAGTCTAGCATACCATACCAGTATTTGAGCTAAACTCTAAAACAATTGCTGCTAATACAATTGGATCCACCTGAGTGGCATTTATTCATATGTAACTGGGCATGGCTTTTAGTGTATATATGTACGTTTTCAGTATCAGCTGTGTCCAACATCTGTGACGAGACATTGAGTGTGTTGGTCGAGCAGGAAGGTTACATAGCATCTCCTGGCTACACCAATTTGCATTCGACAACCGGTTCCACTCTCCCCGTCAAGCACCAACCTCCCTACCTGTGTACCCTCGCTGTCAAGGTGCCCCCGGGTCATGGGTATACCGGGTTGTACTTTTACGTCAAAGATCTGGATTTTCGGCCCAACCACGGACCAACTACACCAACTGATACAGAGCTAAATGACACAACTGCACAGGAGATTAGCCAAACATGCATTCAGCTTACTGAAATATTAGCGAACAACCACCGTGGAAATGTTGAAATAGTGTGCTCCTTAAGAGACGTAGCAGCTCGAGGACTAGTGTTCATGAGCAGAAGCCTCCATGTTGAAATAAAGTTCTGGTCAATTACTGCGGATTTTAACGATTTCTTGCTGTATTATACAGGTAAATTATCACCATTTATATCCGTTTCGCAAATTGGTCATCAATTTCAAGAGGACAGCAACACATTAAAAGTCAAAACTGGAAAGCATAATTTCATAATTATACTAATTAACACAATGTGTGACACTTTCTTGGCAGCATTCATGAATCATGGTTTTTTGTTTTATGTAGCAAAGGCTGACTAAAATACAAAATTTATCTCGTATTTGTGCTCTGTATTGGCATTTAAAATGTCTTCATTTTATATATTCACATTATATGAGTTTGTATACGTTATTGATCCCCTCTCTCACAACTAGACATATCCCCGTGCAGATAGATGCTACATCCATTTATTTATATATACATATGTTTTTTTTTTCTTGGCAGCTATTATGGACAAAACCACTTCAAGCCCAACGTTACCAGCTCACGCGGCATTACGTGACGTTACAACTAAAAAGTCCACGATTGTAGCTACAGAAAGTCAGATTGAGAGTCCAACGCCTGCCGCTGGTTTATCTGACGCTACCACCACAACACTCCAGAACTCGTCCGGCTGGGACAATCCCTTCAGCGGTGAGAGGGAAACTAAACCTTGGGGTAATAGTTTATTTTTTTAGTTCGATAACCCCACTGAATTTCACTTTCATCACCCTTGTGGTTTAAAATCTGCACATCTGTTTAAGACACGTTGTCTATTTCACCAAAACCTTGCGAAGAATATTTGAATACGACAGACGTAACATTTTATTCCAAATGGGTATGGACACCAGGAATCCTTAAAAAAGTTTCACCATGTATTTTCTTGCTATCTTTTAGCAACAGGGATTGGAGCAGCAATTGGATGCATTGCGGCAATTCTGTTGATTGTTCTTATAGTGGTGCTTATAGTAGAAAAGAGACGCAAGGACACGAGGAGGGAAACGAGAATATACGATGAAGTACCACATCCAATCACAGACGGTAACTCACAAAAGAGCAGTGACCTAAATCAGGAGATTTACGAAAATATGCATGCACATACAAACGCTGGATTTGTTGATGAACTAAACGACATAATAAAGAAAAATGTGCAGAACAGTCCAAGGAAATCACCAAACGGTGTCAGTGAGACAAACAACAAAATATCAAATGTGCCGAGTCCAACAGAAAATAACACAAATGCTGTGGTGAAAACTGCAAGCATTGAAGCTAACATGGATTTGGCAGAAATTTGTGATGATGAAGCATACTATGAGGATAGTGAACCTACAAAACCTATGCCAGAGCTTTTGGAGAAAAGTCAAACAAAAGCTGAAGAAAACATTTACGTCAATCATGATGCATCACCCGACTGTGATAAAAACGACAACAATGAACATGCCGTGGAAGGCAATGTTGTTAATCAAAGCCCAAAGCAACCGAATCCCAGTAAAAGAAACAGACCGAACCCACAGATTGACCTGGAAAAGGCCCAAGAAATTTATGAAAACGCTGCCTTTCCAGTCAAATACAGCAGAATAGCCACGCCCAGAATATGTGAAAGGAGCCTACAAGTCTCCAAGAAAGGAAAACCTCCAACCAGAAAGGGCTATCAGGAGACGGTACAACCTGTTCTTCAAAAGTTAGAAAGGCCCAAAATTGCCATTAGAAGAAATCCAAGTGTTGTTTCGGAAACCGAACTGATATATGATGATGTGCCAGATGAAAACGCTGAAGATGATGAATCCGCAGAAACTAAAGCAAACGGCCCGGTTAAACCTCCTATAAAACCTAAACCCAGATTGTCTAAGATACTGCAAAATAAGAACAAGACACCTTCACCAAAACTTAAATCTGTGGACGATACGATAATGATTGATAATGAAGTTTACACGGGAACTTCGTGAAAATTGCTTCAATAAGAGAATGTCTTTGAAATTATACTTACACCGTAGTGATAGTTTTTTTTGTCGCTCTCGCATAATGTACAAAAATGCTTTGTAATAAACAGGTTTTAAACTGAGAGTTTGTTACGTCTTAACCCCTCTCCCGAGGGTCTCGTGGCCAAAAGTATCGGCTTCAACGATTTGAGTGCTGACCGTCCGGAAATCTATAATTAGTCTCATAACAATCTCTTCGCTCCCTTTGGAAAAGTGTTTTAAAATCATTATAAATTTAAGTTTCACGGTTTGGAGGTTGTATGGCAGGGTAGCGAAACGATACGCCAAAATTGGCACTTTGCTACACCATTTAATACCAACATAAATGGTGTACCATTACTGTTTTAACATTATTGTCAAACTCTGCATCTTGATTCAGATTTACATACATTTTAAATGGATCTTGCATATTAGAAGACCTGCTGTAAATGATCAGTTATGTGTAGTTTCACCATTAGTTCAAGAAATTTCAAGAAATTTCATCCTAAATATATTTGTGTGGTACACCTGCATATGATTTGATGAAAAAAATTGGGACCCAAATCTATCGTAAATCTATGCAATTGATTTTCATACTTTCTTTCATTTCCAACATACTGTATTTACAGGTGAGATCTGCTTAAAGTGTAAAATTCACCTTACACATTCACAGTTTCATGACAAATTATAAATATATGACAATCGGACATTGTACACCATTTACATTGATCTTAAACGGCGTACTGTTTCCCTACCCTAAGAAAGCGAGAACATGGAAGAAAACGCCACAGGATTTTTTGTATTGAGGTTTGTTGTCACATTTCTGCTGATGAAAGTTAAAGCAATCGATGTCTTTTGTACGTTTGGCTGCTAGATTTTCTAAAAATGCGCTGTTGTGTTAACACACAAAAAAAATGTAAAACCGACCATTGATCTTGATATTACTTTGATTCAGGTTGTGACATTCAATCATAGAGTGCAAATAGTGTCACAAAATTATCACTTAGAACAGATTCAAGATAAAAAAAAATTAAAAACATGTTTAAAATGGTACATGAACAAATATATTTTGTGAACATCCAATTCAATCGGATTTATTTTCCGCTATTAAATATTCTAGCCTTACGAATAATTCAGCAGATCTTGAACAGCAGTTTTATACGATTACCACACGTATATTGTAAATGATGAACTAATGAAGTAGAAAATAAACAAATCCAATTTAATTTCTTGAGGTTAAGGTTTTCAAGCATTGAAAGCCCACAAACAGGCACATACGCAAGTAAGATTTATCTAATTACGATTTTAACAGCCTGAGACAAAGCTTTATTAGGTGCTTTCTTTCCAGACAAGTGAAATTTTAATAAGAGTGAGACACATTTAACTGACACTTAAATAGAGTGCGCGGGCTTTGCTTCCCTCCTGTACAAGTCCAGGGATGAATGAATGAAAGTTGCTGGTGAGATGAAATATCTCCTTAATAAGTTTCAAGGAGCTAAGTATTCCAACATCAAAATAGTTTTAAACCCACAAAAAACATCTATATTTCACACGGGAATTCTAATTTGCATACAAATGTGGACGTATCCCTAAGCACAGGATCCAAAAAATAGGTCCAGATGGACCTGAGCTCATTTGGCATTATCAAAATACTTAGACAATTTAGATCACAATATCACAA
>JBCAUI010224417.1:0-16571 GCA_038406195.1 Haplosyllis anthogorgicola
GGGCGCGCCGGCGGCGCCCCCTAGATCCGCCAATGCAATAGACTACAAGTAACAATATTACAAATGTTTACATCATTTTCTTTGGCCTGGAATGAGTCATGACTTTCTAATTTAACAGGGAGATCACATAACGAACCAGATCATTTATTATTCCATCCCTCTAAACCATGCCTGCACTTTGGAAATCATAGTCATCCACACAGATAGTCTTGCTCACATAGCAGTCAGCTCTCTCCTCTTTGATAAAACTGCAACAGTAAAGACTCCTCTGATACAATATTTACTCAGATGTGGACTCAGTTAAATATCTTTTATTTCTGTTTTTATATCGTTGTAGAAGAAATATGACTGGTCCATAAAAATGTGAAATAATGTACATAACGATGAAGCTGCTTTTGTGGCCTGCGTTGTTGATTTGGATGCGACTACCTACTCTTCACACTCAACGTTCTCAACCACTTTGCCGTGTCAAATGTGGTAAGTATTACTCAATACAACACGTCCTAAATTTGAAGAATTTCTCTACTTTTGTACCACGTAAAATATAAGGAATGAACCTTTCTTCATAATGCAGTTAAAATGTACCAGGTACAAACAAACAAATAAATCGGCTTGTAGTGATAACTATCCAATCGTTTCTTTTTCGTCTGTCGTTTTATTGTTTTGTTAACCCCTATCTGCAGACATACCAGTCTATTAAGTTCATATGGCACATTTATCAACGAAGATATTTACTGGGGGATATTAAGAAATTCCGGCAAACAAATCAAGTGAAGAGAATGTCCTGTTCATGGGCCATACATAGGAGGGTTTCATTTACAAGATTAAAGATTGGCTTCCTGATAAGTAGGCTTTCAGCTAAAAAGGCACAAAACGAATCACCTCCAGACGTACAGAAAGTAAATCTAAGATGTTTCGGAGTTTGTTTTCTAATTCCTTTTAAAGAACCTGTCAGCTATAGGATAGATGTTTACAAGACTTGTTTTCAAGCTAACTGTAAACAAGTTTTAATAATTGTGCACACTACTATCATATCTAAATTCATTTTGCATTTTTTATACAGCCAATAAATTGATCTCGGGATAGTTATTTATTCGTTAGCTACTTTCATTTTCCTGCAGCTCTTTGGGATTAGAAAAGAATACGCAGATGCTTCTTTGTTAAATTTGAAAAGTCAATGGCGGCCGCTTCATTAAAAAGGCAAACACATTTGTACGATGCTAAAACTTAATAAGCTAATTAATAATAAAAAGACAAAGACAAATGAACATAACGGCCTTTTGAGTGCATTGTTATTTTAATGATACACAGGTGTTATTATTATGGAAGATGATGCAAATGGATCATGGATGGAACTAGTGCAGAGATCCTGGAATCTTGTGGTCACAAAGGGAGCTATAAGCGATATAGAAATCCAGTTTGTCACAGTGAATAGACGAACAGAGTTTACTATGGACATGTTAATCGAAGGTACACCTACTTTTTTCGTTAGTTGGTACTTTGCGTTGTTTGTCACTGATAAGATGTGTTATGTTCAAGTTGTGAAAACTGGTCGTGAGCTATAAAACGTGACCATATTGAACTCCGAGAAAGAAAGAAATGTCCTATCCTTTCATGTCTAATTGTGTAATTCCCTCATAAAAAGAAGAGAAAAATGAATCTTGCACAGGAAGAATATTTACTCGTATTATCCAAGGCAAATTGCTGGTCTTCATAAAAAGCATGAAGAAGCATCGCGCAGTTTCGAGGCACCATCGGTAATGTCATCTCTAATCAAGGCAATTGGGGACTGATCCTAGAAGAAATCTTTCCTTTGGTGCAGACTGGCATGCTTTCATTTCACCAGACTTAGGGCTCCATGAATCTCCAACACAACTATCAGGCAAATGGGAGCTGACAATTCTAAAAGTAATAAGGACAGATAAGGAGAAATGCTGGCCATAAATATCGAACATACCCATCTGATTCTACTAAGATCTAAAAGTAACTGATACCAAATTGTTTGTATTTTAATGGTTTTATTGTTCTGCTGCAAATAGAAAAGGAAGCCGTGTGGACTTTTTGCTAGAGATGCGTTTTTAACTTATCTATATCGTTTGCCTTTGGCTATTGAAATTGCCAAAGCTACTCACTTTCAAAGCTTTTGCAATAGCTACATGCCCGTGGTCAATTTTAAGCTCCACTTAAGCTCAGGATGTTGCTTAATCCAGCAAAAATGGGCCATACATTTCCAAATAGTACTTTGAGAGAGCAATAACAATCTTTCTGTTCCAAAGCGCTGTCCCATGTATGCCAAATTCGACAGTAATGTGTACTTTAGGAGGTCCATGCAATAGATATTATTGGTATTTGAAGTTAAGCTGGATCCGGCTGCAGCTTAGTCCATTTTAAACAAACACGAAGCAATATCTGTATAACTTGATTTTACAAGTAAAGGTGATAAAATATAATCCATACCAAGATATGAGAGAGCACAATATGTAAAATTGTTCTTCAATAATATTAAGAGAAAATTGTAGGGAATCGGATATTAGTCCATATCTACTACGACTTTAGAGCAAAATCAAATGTGTCGATTGAACCATTCTCTTATCTACCCAGTTTTGAGATAAACGATAGTGAGATTTTGTAGTTCACCACATCCAATAGGCCTGATTGCTCGAGCATGTGTGGGACCACAGTTTTACACCTGACCTGTTCATTAGCAGACGATGTAATTTAAAGGAGTCTCTTATCTCGATGTGAATTAAATCTCATAAATTGTGTTGCCTGAATGGGACGTACCATGGTTAGTCGTTAGATTAAAATAAAGGGAAACTTATGCATAAATCTGCTTTATTACGACAGCAGCACTCTAATTAATTGAATGAATGGGGTTCCATTGTCTCAATCAGTGATGAGATCCGATATGTGTTTTCCTGGAGTAAGTTGTCTAAGAAATAGCTGTAATCTGTTACAGAAAGTAATGAAGGAGAAGCATCGCTGGACTCATATAGCGTTTAATTTTCACATTGTGAACAAATGTAAAGTAGTCTGTGAAGAAATAAATCACCGTCCATTGTGCAAATAAAAGTCATCGGTATACACTAACAATATCACCTATTTTGTTCTTTTTAAGCGTACATGGAAATTGGAGTAACAAATATTTCAGCCATGATTGGACCATATGTAGCTCCTCTCGCCACAGCTACAGAAAAAGTGGGAATTCCATATTTCGTAACGACTCCGGTAGAACACAAGTGCTACAGACCATTCAATATGATTACAGTGTCTCCTGATGCCTTAGATATGTTACAAGTTGCAACACAGGTTGTTAGCAGATATCACTGGAGTAACATTGTAGTTATTTATGACAGCGATGAAGGTATGTGGAATCATATAACACCATTAAAGGTTTCCTATGGGAATTGCATTTCATTTCAATTTGCACAGTTATCTCTTAACCGCAAACAATATTGGGGTTTCCTACTTGTCAAGATACACCTTTTTCTGAGGAAGTAAAAATAAAAATTCGGAAGATAATCTTGAAATAAAGCGTATCTTTCACATTAGAATAACATTTACATATGATTAACACTGCATTCCCATTGTGCCTTTATATCATTGCTATTCTGTGCGCGTAAACTGATCTGTATTCCAGTGTATCATATTCTAGGTGCTCATCTAATAGAAAGGCTTGTTTTGTTGAACTCGCTGAGATTGAGGTCATGGAGAGTGCGATCGAACATGACTGATCCTGAACTGAGGGAGATTCTTCTTACTATTCGTCAATTGGAATTGAAAAATATTCTTCTCTACACTTCCGTGTTTCCAGAATATAAAGTACTTAATCTGGTAAGTGTGTGCTTTTCTGTTCGCTAAAGATAATTCAGCAGTAGACTGGAAAAAGTCCCACTCCTAAGAGTTTACTGCTCGTCTTTAATGGAGTATTTTAGAATAGTGTAATCCTTACACCAAAAATAAATCTACTCCAAGTGAACTAGAAGATTATATCATAAGCAGAAAACTTGTGGCGATGTTTAATTAATATGAAAGACAGGTGAATTAAAGTGAAATAAAGCTACATAATGGCATGTCTAATCGAATCAAGTTGTAAAGATGTTTAATTTCGTCCAGTGTTGAGTTCTATTTGTCGTCAGAAATACGAAAGATAAGAAACCTTTTATCAAGAGAATCTGTTGCATATTGTATTTTAAGGCACTTCAACTCAGTATGCTATCGGCCAACTACTGTTGGATATTACCAGATGTGGTAGGTAAACAATAAAATTTAATCATTAAAATAGCAAAGCTCCTATCTCCGTATCTTTACACATGTATTCGTTTTGCGCTGCAGAAATTTAAGAAGGGAAGACCGGGTATTTCTAGAATTATTGGCACAGCTGGGCGACACGTACTGGAAATACGATTTAACATTTCAGAATGTCAACTTAGCGGCATTAGAACAGTTCATGTTCACCCAAGTCAACTTGACTTCACTTCAACTCGTACAATCAAGACAAGGCATTGATCTAACTAAAATGCCAAAAGGCTTTTCTGAACATGATGTGGCTACGACGATGGATAGCCTATTAATATTGTACGACGCAATAAAAGTACACCATATGAACAAAAAGGACTGCAATTGGAACGGCAGAAAGCAGATTATCAATGTTCTCCCTCAGGTATTTATCACATAGGAACCGATTATAATTGAATTACGGTGTCAAATAGAATCTGTCTTAAATGGTGATTCAATTTACATGTATTAATTTACGACTTCATAAGCTAATTTCGAAGGAATGTTTTGCACCTAAAATTGCCTTTATTTAAAAATATATACAACATAGACTATATCTTAAGATGAAAGGAATCCCCAAACGTACTTATTTGGCAAGATCGGATTCCGTTAGACCTGATGCCGCATACTTAAGGCTTTCTATTATTGGTTTGTTGAGGTAGGAGACTTGGGTGCTACAGGACAGGTAAGCTTCTATCCGGATGGCAGGCGCCGCAGTTACGTCGTAGATATTCTTGCCTTGTCACAAAATCACATGATAAAAGTGAGTAAACTCAACTGTAATTTCAGACGTATTGATCAGATAAATTACCGAACAAGAATGTCTCTCCATATCACAGGCAGAACATTTCCATTTCTTACGTTAAACAGTAGTATGACCATCGAACCATGTATAAACTTTATGATGTCTTTTGGTAATTGTAGGTGGGACACTGGGATTCCGCTGCTTCCCCGAGGAATCGACTGTTCCTTAACATTAGCCTGGGGAGACCAAAGAAAGAAAAACCTCCTCCCAGGAAGAACTACCCCTTTGGGAGAGAGATTATTAATGTTGCTACAATGCTAGTAAGGCAATTCTTTCATTTGTTCTCTCTGTCTTTCACCGATATGTAATCAATGATGGAATTTTAAGCTTTATTGTTTTCAAAGAAGCTGAAGACACCATACCATATTTATGAGAACATAAACTATTTGTGCTACCATATAAATCATTCATTGAATTTGTCATTTCTTTGAATTGTCAAAATGCTTTTATCTCTTTTCTCTCCATAGGAGGATCCATTTGTGAAGTCTTCCACTGGAGCTGGTGTTCCCCATTCCTCAAGTAGATTTGAAGGATTCTGCATGGATATTATTTATGCACTGCAAGAAAATCTTGGTTTCTCATACAAAGTGTATTTAAAAAGAGAGTTTGGAAAAAGGTTAAAGAACGGTTCCTGGACAGGTTTAATAGGAGAACTCACAAACGGGGTACGAATTATTTAAAACTTTTTGTCTGATCAATTCTTTAAATTGATGAACTTGCCAAGTAAAGTATCACTTCCTTGGAGAGACTCTTAAGAATAGACACCAAACAGGCATCTGTAGCACTGCTTATTTTCAACAGGTTTGTCCAATTTAGGATCAAGAAATTCTGTTCGTATTTTCACGTGCACTTCACCTCGTTATATGTCGCATTAAGTAGCCGGACAGTTGTATTGCAATTCATTGTATTGAAGAGGATTATTTGCGATTTGTCCACACATAGTCTAAATGCTTTGCTATTTATGCTAACTTGATGAAACTACAACATGATGTTTTCGAGTTTAGGATAAGCCTTGTGTAAACTCATTAAAGTTTAATTTCCAAAATTTCGAATAATTTGGGAAAGTTTGCTAAGTATGGAATTTTGCCCTTTGTCATTTAAGGGCAAAAAAACAGCATGATAACTATGTTCTTCGAATACATATACGGTACATAAATTTCTAACTTTCAAACCACGGTCTAAATAACTAAGAATTTGCATGTGAAAAATGTAAACAAACTTTTGGACCCTGAATGAGACGTATTTATTTCACATCTTCTACTTAACAGAATGCTACGATGGTAATTGGTCATATGACAGTGTCATCCGAGAGAGAAGAACATATAGACTTTACTAAATCTTTTAAGAAGCTGAGTGTCAGTGTTTTGATGAAGAGGCCCGTCGATGAGCCTTCTGTCTTCCAGTTCTTGCAACCACTGTCAACTTTACTTTGGGTTATCATGCTGGTCATGATAGGATTTTTTACTGTGGGTCTATATGTTGTTGACCGACTTTCCCCCAGCCACGCTCACTTGGATAACCAACCCAGGCTAGGGGTGGAGAAATGTATCTGGTACACTTTTTCATCAATGGTGCTTAGGGATGGCGAGGTCAGCCCCCAGACAATATCTGGAAGGATTTTGGCGGGCAGTCTGTGGTCCTTTGCCTTAATGATGGTGTCTTCCTATACAGCAAGTTTGGCAGCCTTTCTTGCCGTGTCTAATCTGCAACCACCTCTAAGAACTATGGCTGACCTAACACGACAGAACAGCATAAAATATGGTACAATTGCAAACACACATGTTAATGCCTTTTTCCGTAACAGTAAAATTGATCCTTTTCGTCGCATTTATCAGGATATCACATCATCCCCAAATGGCCTTATGGTCAAGGATATCAGTGAAGCTCTACGTCTTGTTCATAGTGGCGAGTACGCTTTCATATGGGATTCTTCAGAAATCAGACAAATTGTAAATAGTGACTGCAGTCTTATGGAGCTGGGGGAACCATTCGAAATCAATTCCTATGCTATTGCGGTGCCTCAGGGAGCATTATATAGAGACATTCTCAACAGAGCTATTATCAAATTGGAGGAGAAGGGTATCTTGCAGGAGCTGGAAAACAGGTATTATTATCACCTCTTACTTAAGAATCAATACTATCGTGTTGAATTTACATGAAAAATCATGCTTATTTACCTAAGAACTGCATTTTAAACAAATTATTTCAATTTTATATTTCCAACGATATTCGATAAATAACAGATTTCATGATCTGTAGTAAAGTAGTACTGCCGTCGTATTAGCAGTTCATTGAGTACAGGAGGCCCGGCCCTCCTCTATCCCTTCAACCTAGTCAAAAACGATGGCTACCACGCCGGACAGTAAGTCATCAGCCATCGGACAAATTTTCGGATCCGCCACTTATCCATTGGCAGCAAAATCCTCAATTGTGCAGTATGCAATGGCGGGATAGCAAACACTGTAGGAATCAAATTTAAAACAAGACCATTCTTTTCATGCCAGTTACAATCTTTTTGATTACATAAAATTTCTTATTCTCACTGTTAAGTAAAATTTGGAAATAGATATTTTAATCTTTTTCATATGTCGCTTATATTTCCATGAATATGATCTTCATTATGCAAGAATCGCATGTCTGCTCAAGGCCAAATGTCAATAATTCCCAGATTAGTCATATACATGTTACACTACATTCATATCATTTTTCCATTCATCAGCCTTATGGTCATTGTTAGATTAGCCTATTCCCTGTATCATTCACAGATGGTGGCCACGTGGGATATGCCCAGATCCACATCTTGCTACACCAGCTTCCAGTCAGCTAACCATGCACAAATTAGGTGGAGTGTTCATACTGCTGGCGGTAGGTGTATTGGTGGCCCTGCTCGTTGCTGTGTTAGAACACTTCCTAGACAAAAGGAAACAACGAAGGAAAGCTAAAAATAGAGTAAGTAGTTTATTGTCTCGATGAATCGTCCTAAATAACACATTCCTAACTCTTAGAAATGCATTCATTCGACAGTTAACATAATTTACATAATTAATATTTGCAAGAGAAACATACACACAACAGCCTATCTGTCAATGTTCTGATCAGAACCTTTGGTATACACACAAAACATTCTTAAGGTATTCTGTGATGTTTATTTGCAGAAGGTGCCAGAAGAAAGCTTGTCAACGAAACCATTATGCGATGGGAATGTCGGTAATGCAAGTTCTCCTCAATCGGAAGAACCATTTCTTACCTCAGCTTCATTCACGAGACCAAACAGTTCACCTACCATGCCTCAAAGCGAGGAAACATATCTAACAACTACTACTTACAGACACAATAACAAACATGAGACTAGCATATTCTAGCATAAATAAAAAGCGTATTACATTTGTGTAATTATCATAATGTACTTTGATACATGTCATAACAATTTGGTTGTCACATTGGCACCTGGAAAGATGTCTTACATTGTTAGAATTATTGTCGAATTTACATCCCAAATATCAAATTTGCAGATGAGTTATTCATAGAAAAATTCTAAAAATTAGCGTGACTCTAAGGTAACCTATTTTCCATGTTGGTGCTTAAGTTAATTAATTTGGTTGCCCAATTTTGACAATTAAAGAGAATTTTAAGGAAAGTGTCTTGTTAAATCAGTTTCGAAAGAAGTTACTAATTCTGTAGTACCTTGGAAAGACGTATGTTCACTTGAATATCAATGTCATTGTCGTATTAAGAGAACAGATGAAATAAGTTTCAACTTTTGTGATAATTATATATTGTTAGATGTTCCATAAGAAACATATCAAATCTGCTCCACCAATAAAACGACAAAGACATGTATGAGTATATGCACTACCAGCATCATGATTGTATGCTTAAAAAGGAAACGTAGCCAACTAACATCGATTGTTAGATTTCGCTAGGTTGTTCCAAACACAAATATTACACAGTTATTATTATGTTACTAAGAAATTATGTACGTATAATTCACAATTGTTATACATAAGAGAAAGTACAAATCAGACAATAGGACTGCGAGCTGTGCCGTTGTTCGTGTATATAGCTCAGCTTGAATTTCTACTGAACTACAATACTGAACTACAAATTCTGAGTTGTAGCCGTGTAGGAAATAATCTTTCATTTTAAGTTGTAAACTACTAATTTAATTGGACAACAGTTATTCCTTTGTTATTATACATATTAAAAGAAATAAATACATATATGATTTAAATAAAAGCCTCAGTATTAATAGTAATAGTAATAGCGTTGGGTTGTTCGGTTCCCGCCACATGGCACCAACTAGTGGCCGACGGAAGTGACGTCACAGCATACAATGTAAATGACATGTACACAGCCTCCAAATCACATAAAAGAGATCGTGCACATGCGGCATCTCAGAAGGAATCTATCAGTCAAAGGGATCACATCAGTATCTATTTCTAGTTGCCTCAGGTAAATACATATTATCCTTTAGTATGAATTTATGGCATAGTAATACAATTAAGACTACAAGTAAATAGGGTAGTTATCAATCACAAAGCAGTGGTATCAGTAATGTACATGTATTTAATTAATTAATCTGCAGAACGACTGTCTACTATAACCATATGATTTTTATAATGTTATAGGGTTCTACTCCAGCATTTTACTGCTAGATCTGTATTTTACAATGAGCTAAACTACAATAAATATGCATCTATATCTACACATCACTACTTGCATCTCCTCTTTGTCCTAGTGCATTAAACCCATAATCAGTCGTCGCGAATCATAAATTACGCCGGATCGACGTCTGACAGTTGATAAATTATGAATACAGACGGAGAATTGGCAGACCTGCGACAACAATTTCTATAGATATACTGTGTATATAATTGCACCTTTTATTGATCAATGTTGACTTGAGTGCTCAAAACAAATACTATAGGTGTAACAACGACCTAACGTTGCTGTGCTATGTATTCAAGTACCTTCCAGGGTATGTGGTGTAAAGCAAATAATGAATAACAATTTACGGCACTTTAGACTTGGTAGCAGAAGCTTATGTCTCGAACGTATGAATTTATTTCATAAATACATCATACAGAGAACAAACAGCAGAAGCGTTATAATTTGACCTTGGTTGGAAAGTAATTTTGATCCATCATCTCCGTAAGCATTCATAACATTAGGGATGTCATCTTCACCAAGATTATCATCATTGGTTTTCGTTTCTGTTATGAACGACGAAAACATTTAAACACAGGAGCCACAAAAACTACTTTCTCTTCATATTTTAATAAAATTGGTTAATCTTCACTATTTGACATATTTTCCTTTCACCACATACCCAAATGAGAAAGTCTTAAAGATTAGGTACACCTACTTGCTAAGGTACTCATAAAAAAAGAACCAAAAAACAAGAAAGCCTACTATTTGGAGCAAAAAGGTCGCGATGAACCAACTTATAACATCTATCCTCCACTACCACATTTAAAATATCTAACAATTGACTAAAAGCATGCCGGTAAATTTAAGTTGACATAATGGGAATATGAAGAAAATACAGATAAATTTTAAATGAGGACAAGGTACATAAAAAGTACCTTTCGTTGTCTCAGCATTACTTTGAGCTGTTGTTTCATCCATACCTACATTAAACAGATTAATTAATTAATTACTCTTGAACTGAAAAGTCACCGACAAAACATAAAGACCAAGTCCAGTTATAATAAAGTTATAGACAAAAGCACATTGCTAAACACATTAATTTGTGTACACTGTCATGCAGATAACAAAAGTACCTTGAGTCGTTTGGTCAACAGTAGTGGCAGTTGTTGCCTCTGTATCGTTTCCTACAGCGAAATTTACAGAATGAAGGGACGCATAAAGCATAGATATAAACAATATTGACAAAGAAAGTCCAAGAACCATGTATGGTAAGATTTAGGAAAAATTCAAATGTATGCTCTTGATTCTATTCACACTGCATAGAATGCCAGATGAGAAGCAAGCTAAACATTTTAGCGCAAGCGGGGACGCGATATGTACCTTGGCCGCCGCTGTCAGTGGTATTCCCCGCAACTGTTTCTGTAACTGTATCGTTTCCTAAAGGAAAAAATTGCATTATATCAAATGCGGTTTAAGCTTCATACCGACATCATTACAAATGTATAAAAGTTTATTTACTAGAGATAAACAGTCCATGCAAGTACCTTGAGCTACATCCGTTGTGGCCGTTGTCACTGCCTCGGTGCTGTTACCTTTGAAAATGATTAAATACAAATAATCGAACTATCTTTAACTTTAAAATTTGTTGATATCTAGATCGTGAAATTTCTATCAATTTTATGTCAATAGATTTCCATTTTATTAGCCTCAATAAAATTCAAATGTTGCGGAACGTTAAAAATTATAGTAATTTCATTATGTGCTGTTTGTCAAAAAACACTTTTCTTGAAATTTTGCCAGGTGCAACCTCTTTATTTGGTTGAAAGCTAATGAGCAAGTTAGCTATTACAACACATGAATAATTTACAAATTTCAGGTATTGATATCATAATACAAAATGAAGAATTTTCGTGTCAAATGAAAAGGGAAAATTTACGGCTTCTTAGTGTGACAGGTTTAGCATGTGCAGTTCGCAATCTGCTTCTTCAAATAATTTACAAACTTTTACGTTAAAACAAAAGACAAAGAAATGGTATTTGTACGAAAAATGACTAAGAATCAGAAACATGGTTTAGCATTGGCAAGGGAATGCAAAACATCTGGTACCTTCATTGTTCAGGTCAGTTGTTTGTTCTGCAGACACGGTTGTGGTCTCATTTCCTACAAAAAGGTATTGTCGCCAATTTCTTATAGCTCGTGTACAATAGATAAGTGAAAGTAAAGAAGTATTGAAGTCTATTTCCTTCAATGGCGTTATACTAGACTGCAGTTAGAAATTACATAAAATTCACACACAGCGAAAAAAAAATACCTTCTCCGTTTGTCGTATTTTCTTCAGTGGAGTTCCCTGTAAAGCAAAATAGGAAAGTTGCCGAAAATGTTTAAATAATGAAAGCAGTATTAAATGTTTCAATTCTTCAGTAAAGAAACTTTACCTCCTTCTCCGTCCGGGTTTGATGTTGTAGTTACATCACTGGAGTTGCCTGCAAATGAGATTTTAACATCTTTGAAATAAGGAACAACAGATATGGGAACTTGGAGGTATGGTTTAACAGTATTATGTGACATTTGAATTGCCATGTTTTGACTCTTAAATTAGATAAATTGTTACCTTCTTCTCCCCCTCCAGGCTGTTGTGTTACAGTTTCATCGGTGGAGTTTCCTGAAAAAAAAACAACAATTTACCGTCTTTGAAATAATGAAGGGTGTACATGGAAACTTGGGAGTCTGGTATGATAATATTTTGTGACATTTAAATTGCTATTAACCAATGTCAGTATTAAATGCTTAAATTCCTAAATTTATGCAGCCGTAAAATGAACAAAAACGTCAGAACAACTACCTGCCGGTTCCGTTGTGTTGGTCATACCAGTCCCGTTGCCTACAAATTAAATGGGAGTTTTATTGCTGTTAATAGGCAATGTGCATAGTTCTGAAAACAATGGACATTGTAGAGATAATTTCTTTATCAATTTCATCCAAAAAGCTTGTAGAGATAATTTCTTTTTCAATTTCATCCAGAAAACTACCGTACCAGGAAAAGACAATCTATTTCACATACCTCCTTGTCCCTCGTTTGACATGGTGGTTGCTGTAGCATTACTGCTGTCACCGGTATTGTTACCTGTGCAAAAATAAGACATAAATGTGCAAAGATCTGCAATAACTGAGACAATCTAACGGCGAAATTAAATTATAGATGATAGAAGGTGGTTGGAAACAAAGCATATTCTCATTTAGAAAAGAGAGATCGATAGCTGTTTGAACATAACACAGGATAGTACCTTGATTGCTCTGGGTCGTTGTCTCTACATCAGTCATATTTCCTACAAAGAGTAACACACGGATTCATTACAAAGTAAACGTTGTGAGGCCACAAAAACTTTTAAAATTTAGTTCACTTTTATAAATGTGTTACGTTTTCAATAATTACAACATATTGAATTAACCCTTTCGATACCACCACATGAGCTAAAAGTGGTGGTTTTTGGGTACTACCTGACAGTAGTGTCACTCAAACCCTCTCAACTGCTTTTAATTGGCTTTTTATGAAAATGTTAAAAGTCCATGGTAGAGAGGGATGATTGGCCTTCTCCATGGTGCACTTTGCTGACCACTGATGATGCTTAAGAAGGTACAGCATTGTTAATCACCAAAAAAATCAGTTCAATTTTTGGTTAAAATTGGTCTTTTGAGTAATTCGGAAAATTCATAGAAACTTAACGAAGCAATGCTGAAGTCTGGCAACTGCCAGATTTTACAGCCAACTGCACCTCTAAAATTAGGTACCAGAACTAGGCACCAGTCATGCATAAAAGTAACCAAACAAGGAAAATGAAAAATTGACAATTTTTTTTTTATGTAAGTTTATCCAAGCTCTGCTCAGATAATCTCCCCTAAGGAGGGGTTTCGGGGGGACTGGCAAGAAAAAAATCTCATTTTTTCCCAAAATTCAATTCTGCATTGAATGCACTTGGTTTTAGGCCTGTAAACCCATTTGCTGCTGAGTTATGAGCTTCCAAAGTAGGGAGGGGGTCAAATTTGGCCAGGGGTGTTGCAGCAACATCTATTCTATTGAAAGGGTTAAGATGGGGAGCCTCAGAAAAAAAACTGGCTGAAATGGCTTAAATCATCAAGTTTTACCACAAATGGCCAAAACTGGCATTATGACATCTCAACCTCACCTGCCTTAAAACCTTTCACGTCCAGAATTGGAATTTCATCCACTGGAGCACTCATTTTGTTCCTTCCGCGAAAAGGGAACTTGGCACCGACAGAGTTTAAGTTAGCGTAACATGTTTTATCAGTAACTTTGCGGTCAAAAGTGAGGGAAGGTCATGTATTGACCTGTTGATGCTGAAGGTCCTCATCATCATAAATTTATCAAGAGGATGTGGTGCTTTTTATCTCTGAACATTATTCTCTATGAACATTATAATATACAAAATAACAAGAACATTTTCATTTTTTACGAAAGAAAGAATCTCATACCTTTCATTCCATGACTTTATTTTCAGTAAACATTTCGAAAACAAACATACTGACATGTACTGACTAGAAATAAAAATATTATGTTGGCAAAATGTACGCTTCACTCGCATAGATTATATCTTGGTACATTTGAAACGTCCATCAACATTCCTTTCAAATGACCAACATTAATTCGAGTACTTCTGAAATCGTTCGAATATAGCCTAACACAGTTTGGAGTACAATACTGGAAAGTTAATCTGGATATTTCTCATTATTTCACCTGCTCAATTAGGAAGATTAGGAAAATTTGATAGAGAACTTATACCATTACCTGTAAAATAACTAACAATGGTCAATGACTAAATTTGTGTTCATTGCTAAAATTACTAATCTGTTTAAGCTGGCGAAACAAATAAGTACAACTTTTAATGCAGTGGACTACAATCTTTACGATAGTCAAAAATCCACATCACAATGACAGGGCAGATATTATTGTCTGGACGTCCGCCACTTTGCCTTTGCAGCACCTTCCGACCGTAAGTCTAATGTATATTTGTACTGTAATGTAAAACAGGTTACTTTCAATTTGATTAAGCCTCTCTTCATGTTGCCCACACGTTCGCATAAATATCCGAAAGCAGAAATAGGCTGATATGTTTTGGAATTATGTGCACCACTGTATCATTATCTGGATTTGAAAAGAACAGGTAGGCACAATAAATTACACCCTACCTTTTACTTGAACAAAAGCGTAGTCATACCATTGTTTCCAACGTGAAGAATCATAAACAAACATTTTTCTTTGTACTCACATTGGAAATAAATGTGTCTGATGTCCATCTCTTTATCATATCTCCGATATTTACTGTAATAGTCCCAACAGGAGGAGTAACTCTTATCCACGAGCCGTCTCGTTTCTTAACCTAAGTGTTTAAAAATTAATCAGTTTTAAAACGTCATATTTAACGTAAAACATGCGTGTTGTCAGAGCGTGCTGTTAAATGATGGGTGGATACTCACCTCACCTAGTCTTGTATCAATAGGGTTATTGTACCAAAATCTGTTTGTAGTTCGCATCTCATCTGACTTTTTGTCAATCCTCTTGATCAACATAAATTATGAGATATAACTATTGTGAAAGATAACAGCTGTGAGAAAAACTGATCGCGAGAAAGCATATAACAAATGTATGATAGGTAAATTTATCTTCTGTTTAGTTCTTAAATATGATGTCTTTTGCAAAGCTTAAGGGTTGAGGTTCAAAACAATGTCATCTTCTAATTTTCTTACCTTTTGGAATGGGTGGATACTGTACGAATCTGAAGACAGCCAGACTTTTAGAAGACCGTGGATTGTGACATTTAACGAAGAAATCCCTTTCCTGAAAATAATTGTAAGTATATTGTATTGATTAATTGTAATGATATCACACTTCAATAGTATCAACTTTAAAGTATAGTATAAATTCTATTGTCATTGTAAATTTATTAATCTACCTGCAAGTTAAGGGCCATTGCCAGCAGTTTGAAAATGTAAGTATCCAGCTTCATGAATTCATCATTTAAAGAACCTACTGCTTCTTTGATTTGTGGAACTTCATTTGGCCAGTCCTGAAATAACATGTACAACATAAAACTTCAAAAGACAATTTAGCTCACGCATCTAAGTAAATATCTAAAACTGAAATCGGCATATCTATTTGATGTTTGCTGGGGCAGCCTCACAGAAAAGAATGAACAGAAGCACTCTTTTGCCCTTTTCGTTTCCAAAATTATAGGAATTCAGGAGCTGCACAAAATTTATACCAGTAAAATATTAAAAAGCAATTTATTCTATTATAATGTTTTGGGTGATATAAATTCCATGCTACTGTATCAATATCTTTCAACATTACCAAACTGAAACAATGTAAAATACAATAATTTTGGAAAACATTATTTGTATGATCATCTTGAAATAACTGAAATATTTCCGTTTAACAAATACCAAAATAAAGCATTGTATTCTAATGAATACTGTTTTAGCAATAACTTACAAAGTTGTGTCCATTTGTAAAAACGTCTAGACTCTCCTTGTAATCAGCTGCGACTGGGGCAGGATCCTCTGAGTTGTACAGTCTGTACGACCAATGAAGTGTACGATAGAACAGTAATGGAAAATACTATTAATTTTGTGTTGATCGCCATGTTCTTATTTAAAGCTCAGAATGAAATTATTTTATCCATTAACTTTCCTAAATTAGTATATTAATCTGTGGTGAACTGCAGAGGTATCAAGTTATCAACTTACAGGGTAGTAGTACACATAAATCTAAAGCCGTACATGTAAACAAATACGCCATTTGCAATTATGAATAATAATTTTC
>JBCAUI010224528.1:0-16566 GCA_038406195.1 Haplosyllis anthogorgicola
CAGGGCATTAAGGTTGATGAAATAGGAGTCAGCACTTCCTAGGTAGGAATCCGTAAATAGAAGGCAGTATCAATATGCGTCAGGTACTGCCACAATTGTGAGCAGAAGAAATTTCCTATGTGTACTTTACCGTCGCAGTTCAGCACACCATCACATAATTACAGCTGTAAAAAGCTGTAAAAATCGCGCTTTGTAACATGTCTTTCGTTCCCTACTGATGATATCATAGAACAAATTATGAGTTCAAGTTTATCTTGTGTTACTATCTAATCATAATAATTGTTAAAAAATTAATATTCACTGATGTTGTTTAATTCTCCGACAAAATGTTTTTGTTTTCTTGTCACAAACCGTTCTCATTGATTTACTTTAACGTTATTTGTAGGTACGTACTCCAGCATATACAGTATCTGGAGAGGTGCCGCACTAGGACCGGTCAGAGCTTTACGACTTTCTTACACCCTCGGAATTGGCTTGGCGTCATTGATAGCCCTCCCATTTCTGTGGCAGAAAACGTCGGATGGAAATTCAGCATCTCCAAATCTGGTGAAAGATAACGGTCATCACTGTAGTTATCCAGTGTTTGAAAACCTCAGCTTGCTTCCAAATAATGAGGAAAAGAAGTTAACTCATGTGCAAGCTGCATATTTCGTGATAGCCCTTACAGGAATTATTCTATCCATAGTATTCTTTTGGTTACCAGCGAGGAGGTCACCAACATCTCATAAAGTAAATAATACCCAAGAACCATGTGATATGAAACAAACTCACCTGAATCTAGAACAAGACTCAACGTCTTACAAGATGTCAATATTCTTAATGTTCATGATTTTTACAGCAATGTTTGGTGGCGCAGAAATAACTTTTACGGGTCTTTTGATCAGCTACAGCTATGACTTTTTGGGATGGGGTAAGAAGGAAGCCATCATCATGTCCGCTCTTTATCAGATAGTCAAGTTTGTATTCGCAATATTTGCTATTTTTCTGTCATATAGAATACCATGCGCTGTGATACTTTTTGGCGACGTCCTTATTGTGGCAGGTACAGCTGGGTTTCTACTCAATACTATCTCCTGTACGTCTCACACATCAATGTGGGTGTGCACCCTTTGCTTAGCAATAGGCAACTCCAGTTTATTCCCCAGCTGTTTGTCATGGATTGGCCAGAAGGACAGGTTATGGAGGGAACTACCCAGATTGTTTAATATATCCTTCTGTATCGGAGTGATGATTCTGCCGTACCTAAGTGCACATCTGATTGTCACTTACGGATACAAGTTTCTTCCATGGGTTTTATTCGTATGCAGCTGCACAGGTCTTCTGATGTACCTTCTTCTCGTTGCGTTACTGGAATTTTGGCCTTATCTGGTCGGAACAAGAGAAGAAATGCAACCTCTTCTTGAACGTGAACCGGAGCATCCCGCAATGTGGGCCATATGAAAACTATATTAATAACTAGTTTATAATAGTACACGCTTTTATGAATACAAAATTTTCATGACATAAAGGTTACTTGCGGGGTGCCGTAATGTATCACTCAAATTATACTGGTAACATACAATAGAACATGGCAAGTGCAACTAAAAAGGACAAAGTGTAGGAATGTTAAAAACCGATAATTTTCAGACAATATCACCCAAATATAATAGACAGAACAGTACAAGGATGACACAAGGAAACAAGAATGGTGCAACGATGGTACACAGAATAAGAATATAACAAAGACAATACATGCATATGCAGAATAACGATCGAACTCCTGTGCACACTGATCAGTACACAATGCACAATCTTCCCAGACTGTTGTGAGTGGTGTGAAAGGTCCGCAGATAAAACCTCTTGAAAGTTTAAAAAACGAGGGCGATTACTTTGTATGCTGATCAAAGACCATACATGTACATATAGAGAGTCACTGAAAGTTCTATGTGATCATCACAGAGATACTACTTTATTGTCATTGTACTTAGACCCCAAATATCTTTGGTTTACATGTGTAAACATAACATCCTTAGAAAGATTATGCCGTTAATATTATGTCCTTGATACCCTTTAGATAAAATTAAATCAGAGGACAATGATTACCAATTAAATTATGTAAAGTGGTAATAAATATCAAGATCATCTTAGTTATCAGGAAGATAATGACAGGTGCGCTTTGTTTGTTTTTTTTGTGTAATGTCAAGGATGTAATAGCCAGAAGGCAATCACGAGGTGTTAATGAACTCAAATCAAGTGAAACATTTTAATATTCTCGGATGTGATTCAGTGGCATGGGATAACATATACGGACAACATTAACATTAAACAACCAAGATGAATGGTCCACAGATGGATATAGCCAGGGTCAGCTCCAAGAACGAAGAGGCCCATCTGACCTGCCGTGATCGCAAAATATCGTCCAGAAAACATCTGAAAACAGCGGCGCTTCTCGCTGCGTGTATCAATGCGGTGAGTTAATAATTTACGCATTTTTAGCTAAATTTCAAGTTGTCAATTTTCACCTGATAAAAGTTCATCTCAGCAATTCGATTCTACCATTTCAGGGTCTGAATGACGGTCTGATAGGACCGACCTTGGCTGATTTGCAGATGGTACTGGATAATAATGCCGAACAGGTTTCAGTCGTGTTTACATGGAGGGCTCTGCTGGCTGTTGCAGGATCTTTGGCATCCAGTAGATTACAGGTAGTTAACAGATACAGTATTGTTCCTAAATAAAGTGCTGGGCACTAAGACCAATTTTTAGAAGGATGCTTTGGCAAGATTGCATAGAATTAATTATCGAAGTTCAAATAAGGTAATTCAAATTGTTATTTTACATGAAAAATATTTTAAAAGATCAACATATTCAGTTATAATGGCAATATCTTGTGTGTGTGATGCAATTTTGTACAATAAATTGATATCAATTGACTTCTGTAAGTTATGTCTGAGAGGTCAGTTTTTAAAATAATTTCTTGTGAAAAAGAGGGGGCGCTTCAATTAAAGACTGTGCTTTATTTGGGAATAATACGGTACATTTGTTTTGAGTCATTCAGCGACGTAGCCATAATGTATTTTGTATTATAGTGAGACTCCTTTTGAACGGGCATCCGCTTGAACGGGCACTCCAGCTTTACGGGCAGTTTGCCTTCAAGTCAATTTTACTTTATCTCGTATAGATCTATTTAGCATCCACTTGAGAGGGTACTCCAGTTATACGGCAGTTTGAACGCAAATTCAAGGTGCCCTTTCAAAAGGAGTCCTACTGTGTCTTAAGCATTCAATAAGCGCGCAATGATTAATATGTACCGTTATGCTTTCATTAGGAACGTTGGTCCCATCCTGTGTTGATCGGGGTCGTACTGCTCTTACAAGGTATCGCAGGTGCAGCAACCCCTTGGATCCCTGATGTCCTTCTTATGGGTGCTGTTAGTGGAATTGCAGCTTTCTTTACTGGAGCAGCTGTTACGGGTAAATATATCACATTTGGCTACAATTTTTGAGCAGTACTGCAATATTAAATTTGTGTTCGGAAATAGGTTAACACATTAATCTTGGTACCCTATACATATCAAACAGAAATGCATATTTAGAATGCGTGCACATTCTCAGAATTCCTTTTTTTTATTATTTTTATGGACCATGGTCCATTTTATGCAGCCACTGGTGCCCCCTATTTCGAGCAGGAGTTCACGGTGCCCATGGGTTTCAAAGTTAGGATGCTTGCGTGGGTACTGTGATCTGCGGATTCACTTTTGATTGTCACCCATTTTCTGTGTAATTGAAGCGTACACTGTATTTGGAGGTTAGCAGGTACCTTTCCCAGCACTAATGAGTAGGCATCCTGCGCGGGATGCAAAACCCAGAATTCTTTCTGGCAATTAAGTGTAACTTTTTCACTTATTTTCAGGAATATACTGCTACACATACCACATATGGCAACACCATTCTAAGCCTATGATCCGAGCAATTCGCCTTTTCTATACTCTTGGATTGGCATCTGCACCTCTGGTGGCAACTGCTTTCCTGTACAGACCTCCAAGAGGACCAGACGGCAAAAGATTAGATATTCTCGTCAACGATGAAGTTATTACTATGTCGCCAAGGATAGAAAATTCTACTGCAGAAAGACCCGAGCCCGTGGGTTTTGAAACGGACGTACAGTATGCATATGCAATTGTTGGGGGACTAAGTGTCTTCATGTCCGTTTGCTTTTTTGCCTTAACAAACGAGTGCGATGCGAAGGCTGAACATGCCAAACGCAGAACATCTATTGTTACGAGTTATAAACGTTCCACCAAGCTCTTCTCGGCAAGTTCAGCACACTATAGTCACAAGTACTCAGCCATTACAGCTACAACAACAGGAACAAATGGCGATCTGGATTTTACTTCTTCGAGTTGTCATGTCTTGTCCGTCATGTTTTCTTTTATGGTATTTACTGCTGTATTTGGAGGTTTGGAGGTTTCCTTTATTGGATTGCTGCTCACGTTTAATTTCAACTTTCTTGGTTGGACCAAAACGACATCCTTAATCATGATTTCAGTTCACCAGTTATGCAGGGCATCGTTTTCCTTAATGTTCAGTTTTCTGTCCAAGTACATCAAAGAAAGATCAATCCTTGCATTTGATATGTTCCTCCTCATAGCAACGACTGTCTTCATGTTCTTAACAGCTGATCCCAAGAATCCATGGACAATGTGGATTTGTGCAGTTACTCTCGCACTCACTGATTCAAATATTTATAATATTTTACTGTCATGGCTGGGGTCCCACATGAAGAATTTGGATTCATTACCGACACTGTTTAGCGTTTCCTTCAGTGTTGGCGTCATGATACTTCCATACCTAACCGCACATTTGTTAGATACTTTCGGTTACTTGGCGTATCCTGGAGTTCTTTTGGGCTGCAGCATAGTATGCGCCCTAACATTCACGTGCTTATACTTCTTGGTTTGGTGTAAATATGAAATGATTGAGGACAATCAAGAGATTACCCCCTTGCTTCAGAGTCACGCTCACATTTAATCTGGAGATGTTGGATATGTAATGAGATCGCACTTTTTGGCTCATTTGGCGTAATTGCCAAAGAGCCTATAGAATCATGAATTGTCCGTCGTCTGTCGTTGTCATTGTCGGCATTGTCGTTGTCTGTGCACAGCTGCCCTGAGCACACTATTAATCATAGTGACTTCATATCTTACACACATATGTACCTATGTCCTATCTCAAAGCCTAGCAAATATTATGTTGCTGTGACCATTATTCTAAAATTGGCAGCCATATTTGTATTTTTCTTTGAACCTTTCTCCTGGGCATGCAATTGATGATACAAACTTCATATTTGGCAGCCTTATGCATCTATCCTCTTTAATTTCTGTCAATATAATAGTGACGCCACTTATATTTGCAGTTTGGCAGCCATATTTGTGATTTTTCATGGGTCACTTATTTGGGGTTTGAAATTAGACATTTTATTTGTATCTATGTGATGTAACCTATATGTTGTCTTAGTTTATGATAATGCCAAATGAGCTCAGGTCCATCTGGACCTATTTTTCTACACTTGTATTTTATTTAGTTAACTAATTTACGCCAAATCTCCCCTTCAAAATGCTTCTTGTATAAAACATATTAAAGTTCTTATCTGTGAAAACAATATAACGTGTAAACATTTGGGCACATTTTGTCATTCGTGCAAGTTTTATTTGTGATGTCAACATCTCTGCCACTTAGTGGAGATGAACTGTGAAATGGTCTAGCGATTGCGTTCGCTTGTGAACTAAAACAGCGCACGACAAAAATGCTTGGTAACAAATAGTGATAGAAATTATGGTAAAAGGCTAATTTGTTTTGATAAGTGTACATACTGATACAAAGCAAATACGGTACGTTTATATGTTTTATAATATTTATTACGCAAACCTTTGATGAGTAAATACTGTAATATCATTTTCTGTAAAGCACTTTCACATGGTAAAATAAACTGCAAAATAACCATAAGCTGAGATCACAGACAAGATCAAATGTGTGCGAAAAACTCCCGCACCCGCACCCGCTCGGTCGAGCAGAGTTTGTCTCCTGCTGGTCTTACTGGCGAGAATAGAAATTTTCTAGTAAAAATGTAACTATTTCCTGGACCTCTAAGAGAGACTTCACATCTTCCGTATTTATCATCACTTTCTGGCCAGTAGACCTTTGATCGGGAGTACACATTTCATTGACTGCTCGCCCTACTGGTCAAAGAAAAAGTTGAGAGTTTCGCACACTGGATCATCATTATTAAAAATTCATACAATTGCAACACCACTGTAAATTTCCTTTAAATTGTTTATCATATACAAAGTACAAGTGAATAAACTTCACATAAGTTCAGATAAAATGATGTTCTGCAAAAATGTTTTTATATATGACATGTAAGGTAACTTAATACTTTCAGTTGCTTTCAGAAACGTTAATGCCAGTTAGTATCTGCCAAATTAAGCAAATTTGAAACAAAGTCTATTGCTTTTAAGAAACATAGGTCCTGATGGACCTGAACCTCGATGTGCGGTCTATTTATTTGCTATTTTATGCCTTGAGCTACATGCAGATCTGGTGTCCGTTCCACATGTTGAAATTTTCGGGGGGAGGAGTCATATGCTGGATCCAGAAAATGTTCAGAATGGCCTGAAACATGCAGATCTGGTGTCAGTTCCACAAGTAAAATTTTAAGGGGTGGGTGGGGGTAGGGGGGTGGTATCCACTGGATCCCCTGGGGGTGGTATCTGGAAAATGTTCAGAATGGCCTGAAACATGCAAATCTGGTGTCAGAAAGTGTCCATCTTTTAGGGGTCTACCAGAAATATTTAACAAGTTATGGCCTTTTGAAATGGTAATTCCCATACAACTCAATGACAAAGTTCAACTTTAATCACCCTTAGCTTAGTGGAAAATGCTCATTTCATGCCAAACAATGCATGAATGGAAGGGGTACATCAGTCAAATTTTCCGCAGAGGGATCGTGGAAAATGTTCAGAATGGCCTGAAACATGCAGATATGGTGTAAGTTCCACAAGTTAAATCTTAAGGAGTGGGTGGGTGTAGGGGGTGGTATCCGGCAGATACCACCCTAATTATTGTATATGAAGTAATGTCTGGTAAAAGGCTAACTGTGAGGTTAAACATTTAGGCAATGGTCACCCAAGTGCATACCTTAGCAGCTATCTTAGGACTTACCCCAGGCACCATATAATCAAGGAGTAGAATCCCAAACCTGGGTTGGGGGGAGGGGAGTTGTATCTGGTGGATACCACCCTGATCACCCTGTGTGATTGCTATACCTCGGCGATGCCTTCGCACGCCGAGGTAATAATTGGTGAGGGAACGACTTGTGGTTTATTCCATTTCACATAAATCGTGCTTTCATATGGAGATGACAGTTTCAGCAATTCTAACACATAATTGAGCATATATTTCATATATTTCGCCTGCAAATACAACTATAAATGTACTGGTGATGTGTCAAATCAGCCTGATGATTCCTTCACCTAAAGTGTACGTTGTAGCGGTCTCAAAAATGATCCGGATGAATACGTGACTCAGTTTCTGGTCATGACCAAAAGAAAAAACTCAATTGAGGAGATTAAAGTGAAATTAAAGTTCAACGGAACACCTTTGAGACCAGGGATCTTATTTCGTCCCGGGGCAGAATACGTGCGGCGCGGTTTTGAGCCAAGGGTGAAAACTGAGGTGTGCAATTCGTCCTGGATAATTTTTGTGACTGCTACAATGTATCCATGACAATGAACCAGCTAAGAGATCCCATTTTGGTTTTTTTCGGATAGTCTGCCTGAACTAGGGGTTCTGTATGGGAACGGTCACACGAAGTCCAAAACAGGGGTAATCAGTGGCCCTACAAATGGACCCTGGTCCAACAAAAATAAAAAAAAATAGGGGTTCTGGACATTCAATGGAAGTTTGCTGCATTGTATAGTGTTCTTGAATAATCATAGTTGTGTAATTGTTGTGGTTTTCAATGTAAAACTCATTCATTTAATTCCATATGAAGTTGATTTTTCACGTGGTCCACCACTCTATCCAGTAACTGTTTCTTTACTATCAAGTCTCCAGCCAACATTGCATTCAACGTCGCAATGTCCTCGATTGATGCTTTCTTTAATATTACCATAGCCGAATCATAAAGAATCTGCTTTTGTTGTTTGTCCATGTCCATAATAACTTCCCCAACGGATTTAAACTTTCCCCATGTAGCGTAGGTAGCTACTGCACCTCCAAGAGCGCCACCTGGTTGTATGATAATGAGACATCAATGGTTTAACAGTTAAGTCATGTTTTAGCAATTATACGAGTTCTCGAAGAAGGCCAGGATTACCAGTATCCTGATACCGAAGACTTTAATACAGAAGAGATTGCTACGGATGAGCCTGTTCCAGATGATGTTCACAGAGAATGATATGGGCGGGCGGCCAAGAAACGGACGAGGAAATTTATTCAAACGGCCAAAATTCGCATCGACCATTAAGTCTCAATAACTGGATTCATCTGGCCATGAACTAATAAGGGTAATACTACAGTGAAAAAGAGGTAGCCTTTAAATTACGTATTTTCGTTTGCGTTCATGTATTACTGTCTAATGACATGTCATGTCCTGATTATAGGAAATCCCAGCACCCTCTAGCCCGCTAGGTATGTTACCCTCCAGTACCCTCTCATCTGACTCCTTTTGTGTCACTTTTCACGCTCCTTGTTGGTAGTTAACTCGTTTAAACAATCTGGAATACCTTGCAACAATCGAATGGATCACACAACATTGTTGGCCTTTATTGTTGCTACTGTACATCACTTACCTACAGCAAGTCCCGGAGGACCCATGATGATTCCCCCAGCAGCTGCTACAACCCCTGTGATAAGACCTCCCTTCACTGATTCCTTCACTGTAACTTGCATACCATCTTCACTAGCCAGGGTTGACAGAAGCTGGATTAAATCTTCTATATCTACAGGCATCCTACAAATAAGAAATAGAAATAAATCAACACGAGTAGAAACTTCGTTTCACCTTAAAATTGTGTGTGTGTGTGTGTGTGTATGTGTGTCAGTGCATTTCTTTCGCCCTGAAAATTGGTCAAATCCCAAAGAAAGACGAAGCTGCTCTGTGGCCCCTCCTATTTGCGGGGGCCAAAATTCATGGCCTCAATGGCTTCAAAACCTGCTATTATCGGCGATTTTGGGGCGAAAGAAATGCACTGTTTAAATTACTATCAAATGAAAAAATCGACATGGGTTATTTAGTGAACCCTAGATGGACAATACCAAAATCGGAAGAAGTCTACCTCCAGGCAAGCAGATTAATTCAATTGACGATGCATGTAACATTACACATCCCTTCACTCCACAGACAGGAGCAGGGCCACATCGGCTAAAGGAAAAACAGATGAAGAGATATTACTGAGAGGTATATTCGCAATACTACGAACTACTGACAGTTAGGAAACCACCATCTGAATTGTTTAATTTCAGATTCTGCTGCATCATCAAGATGACACTCCTTTGATCGAAGATCTTGGATTTGCAGTGGCTCCCGGAACTCACACCTTGGTAGGAATTAAAAGGAAAGAGGTAGTCTATGTAAATAAACACGAGCAAATGAAAAGCTTTTAAATTTGCAAGGTCACATTTCGGAGATGTAATTTATCGTGATGTTGCTCAGTATAACTCGTATTCTGTGCATCCAGATATATTCGTTGCAACATCCTTGGGGACTTTGTGAAAAAGGAAGAATTGGTAAAATGTCCCAGTGTAACTGGAAATGCAAGATTGAGACGACCACAAGGAAATGTGGATGCCGGGATTACTTCACATACATGCTGGAGGGTTAGTAATCAGCCACTATTAAAAGTGTTTGTCAAATGAATGAAATTACTTGATTTTGAAAGTCTTGATTTGCTTGAGACTTTTGATAACTTAATAATTGGATGTTTTAGTCACCATCATGAGACATGAATGGAGGTACACAGATTTTAATAACATGATACAAGTTTGGACAACTTTGCAACAAAAAAATTTCAGGCTGCATTGTTGATTGCCTGAAAAGCTTTGCCTGAAACCATATTTTCCCAAAACGTAATTGTATTTACTTTTGTAGAAGATGAGGCAGTGAACGAAATTAACGACACCACGACTGTAGAATCACCTACAATACAAACAACGCCTGAGCAAGATTTTGTAGTTGGTGATGGTGTGGATAGCAATGCAACAGGTTATTTCTTGTAATGGTTTGAATTTCAATAGATCGATTTTTTTATTGAACTATTGACGGTCGTGACGTTCTTTCTTCTCTTTAGATGGGCCACCTGTTTATTCTGAATGCAGTTTGTTTGACTCCATGATGTGCAGTAGAAATATGTTAAGTGAGTATTTTGCTGATCTTTGTTGAATTTGAAATTCAGCGTTCGATTGAAAAAAATTATTGTTACGCAAGACACTGCTCAATCGAAGTTATTATTTTACTGGTTTAGCTAAAGAAAAACATTTTCCTTCAGATCTGAATAACAACACGTCGACATTGGAATGTGATTGTGCTGCACCATGTTACAGAGTTCTTTACCAACCGAGTATTTCAAGTGCTTGGTTATCTGCCTTCAATATTGACAAATTTGCCATAGCAACGGACTCAAGAAGGGATGAAGTGAGAACGAAGTTTCTGAAAGCAAGAGAGGTGTCTCAGAAAGTCATTAAGGTTGTATTCATAATGCTACTCCAGTCAGTCAATAAGCATACATAACATTTCATCCAAAAGCGGCATTCTTTAAATCTTTAGAACAAAATTCATATATTAAGAATAAAGTCTTTATACTAGGTGAACGTATCGTGATGACATGTTAGACTCCGATAGTGACCATGTGAATAGTGGAGGGTTTTCCAAATTAATTTTTGCTTGTCTAATTAGGTTTATTAACCTAATTTACTTGCCTAATTTGTATGATTAGGCTTATTAGACAAACAAACATTAATTTGGGAAAACCTTAACTGAGAGGAGCAACACCTCATGGCCCAAAAACCCAATGTATTTTTTGAATTCACATGTGACCAAACATATCACATAATTAAAAAAATTACACGAGAAATGTATTTTTCGCATTGCACTTGTTTTATAATATATACCACAACAGGAAACCGCAGATGCTGATCAGAAGATAATGACACAGACCGTGACGACTGAGGCAAATTACACTGCGACAATCAAGGACGCATTCAATAAAGTGGAAGACGTTCTTCATCTATTTTAACTGTATGATTATCTGTATGCTATGTCAACAGCGGATAGAGATGTCTTAGAGCAGAGACAACAAGAGGTTGGAACTTGGAATACATTCAGTACACAAATTCGTATCAGAACTTTAACACGATGCCTTATTGAAGCTCTCTTTTTACCCTTATGTATGTAATGGATACTATTTTTGCGTACTGTCTGTTCTATATTAGTTATGTCACATGTCCCACTAGAAAAGTTTTAACACTTTCGCTCCTGAAATATTTATCATTATGGAACCGTTCGAGACCAAAAGAATTCCTTGCAGTGTATTTTATGCGCATTAAGTATTTTCTGTTCCAAGGCTGACATGATTTTAATGCCTTGGTTTTGTGGCAGAAAAATACAAATAGAACCCCTCTATGGTTAAGGAATTACTAGGGGGTTCCATGCTGCCTGTATTTGCATTTTAGTATCTTTGTTAACCTGTTATGCTCTTGCTAGCGTATATATCTTACTTAGAATTTTTTCCCAAATAATGTTTGTTAATAAACTCAAAACGGCATTCGATTATTTCATGTTTTGAAACTAAATACATTTCATTTACATCGCAGGTGATAAGCGCAACTGACGGTATAACCCCGAGTACATGGAACTGGTACATTCTTCGTACACATTGGTACATACATACATAGAAGACCTTCTCAGGACGTCTTTCATTTACTTCATAATGTTTTAGTGAAATATCAGTTTCAAAATATTATAGTTTATAGATTTCAGTGATAGAGGGATTAGAAACTTTTCCCAATACCTCAACTGGCCGATTAGCTGCGTCGGTTTTCTCGGCCCAAGGTTTCACACTGCGAGTTACGGTGGAGCCTATTGGTCAGTTTGCAGGGCGCATTTAATGGGAAGATCTTGTAATGGTGTCTCCCAAAACATCCTAATTAATACGATTTTCTTCGGGCTTTGTGGCACAAAAATATATCAACTTATCAATTGACTCCATCCAAATTTTTGCAAAAAAATGGCCATTTTCACACTTTGAGTTTTCTCTTTACCATCTCAGATATCAATTGGTGGATTGATGATGAACCTCGGTTTGTACCCAAGTTGGCCAACTGTACAGCAGGAGGTCGCAGGATTTGGATAGAGGATCCCACATGGTACTTCACATCAGGTCAGTGAGAAAGTTAAAATTCAGCTCCTGAAATGGATTTCATTTTGCGCCAATGGAATTCCATACTGTGTCTTTTACTCTGACAAAAGCCCCTATTGTTCTCAAAATAAAGAGCCTTAACCAGGCATTTCATACTCTGATTTGAGTGGGTCCGTTAACATTCCGCACATCCTCACTTGCTTCAAACATGTTTGTCTCACAATGTGTTTGCTTGTCTGATTGGATTTATTTGTTTTATTTTGTTTTTAATTTTCTGTGAACCACGGTCAGTTTTAAAATCCCCTGTTTTGGTCTTTATGTGACCCTCCCCATGGATTTTAAAGAGAGGGTGGTTCTCTGGTCTGCACTCTCCCTTACTTGCATGCAAAATGGGTGACCCTGAGGGTCATGTCTGGTGCTACATCTGCCTTTTCTCCCAATAAGTATGTACCTTGTACAATATTTTCAGCAGGCTTGCTTTCTGGACATTCTTCATGCTGGCAGAGGAGGGCAGGCAGCAGTAGTGCTTGAACTCAGGCAGTCCAAGGATGCCTGCTCTTCAAGCGAATGTGCTACCACCTAATCACGCTGGCAGCCAGATTAACTTGTTTATTGTGGCACCATTACCTGCTTAATTCTTAACATTGGTGCGAGTGATCATTAACATTGGTGTGAGTGTTCATTACCGAATACAAATCTCATTTCAGGAACATATTGGTGTTCGCCGTCAACATTTGAAGACAAGCAGTCACTGCTGGAAACCATGTTGGGCAGAAGACAGGGAGTCTTTGAAGCAATTGGATCTCAAACAAATGACTATTTTCTGGTGCAGTGATTTATGTGTTGACTATGATTTTTGTATAGTTTTTATTCAGTTAATACAGTGTTTCCCGTTGAAAAGTCCAATGCGCGTTTTGTAATCTTATATACCGTTGTCTTTATTAGGGTATGGAGGAACTTTACGCTAATTACACTAGAGATTACCAGCACCTGCCTGAACACATTACGTGTGTGGAAGCTTTGGAGCGTTGGAATAACACCTGGGCTGGTGTTTTTCAGGTGCACAACTTATTCACAATTCTCCATTAAGGCTTTTCGAAATTCATTCATACATTTTTTGCCTAAAATTTAGGCAAATTAGCCTAAATTTTATACAATTATCAGTAAAATAATAGGTCAATTACTAAAATTGGTGGTTTTTAAGTAACCAAATTTTTGTTTGCTAACCAGTAATGGCATAAAATTGTTTGCCTATTTAGGCAAATTTGCCTAATATTTTAGCAAAGACGAATTTTGAAAAAAACTTGATTGTGTCGAATGACTCATCTTCCAATTTTGAAAGCGCGATTATGATACATCACTTTCTGCAAATAAATATTTATAAATGAGCAAATTTCTCAAACCAGTTTTTACCTATTTTCTGCAGAATTTAGACCTTATGTGGGAATGGTTCAATGACGTGGACTCTACTATTAACATTGTGAATGCGTCCCTGGCTGTGCACTCTGGTTTGTTAACATTGTTGCTTTCTCTTCTTTTTGGTCCATAAGTGCCACTGGTACCCTCAATTTCAGTGATACCACCATAAACTGCATCTTATTTCTTTGTCAAGGTACATAATTTTCTGAATGTTTAATTTTGTTTCAGGCTACAAAGATATCCCTGATATTTCACTGCGTGATTGCGGTTATTGGATTTCACAGGAAGTACGAACCGGTTCAAACTTTCAGGTGCGTGTAAACAGATTTATGTTTAACAATTTGCTGTGCTGAGTCGACGGACCATGAATCCCCAATTCTTCCTCAACTGATAATTTGGTATCCATCTCGGAAACACATAAGACTACGCTCCTAACATCTATGACTATGCTACAGTAGTAAATCCACCACGCAAACAAGAGCAAAATTTGATAAGGTGACAGTATTCCTTCCGAGCAAGATCCTGTGAGAACAACTAGCGCGGCTTCATGTTCCCTGACCTTCAGAGCCCGAAAGTGTATGCTGCTGCGGAGTTGGCTCTGTAACCCCTAACTTCGATCTGAGTGCGCTGTATTGAAGGTGTAAACTTATGGTAGCAACTACTAAGAGGGTGAACGGAGGAGCCTTGTTGGCACAAACCCGTCAGTGTAACCCTCTCAAACCTCTTTTCTCTTCTGCGGACATCCTTTTGATTCGCTAAATACATGCCTGTAAAATTTTTGGCAAATTTCAGAGTATGGAGTCGCATTTTCAACAAGCTGAGGCCATCTATGGTGATTTACCATCCACTGTGAATTCATTCACCTGGACTCTCAAGAAACTCTCTCGGCTCCTGGAGAACAAGATTTCTGGATACAGTCGGATGATCCGGAGATACGGACAAGGAACTGAGACAAAAACTAACTTGGCATCAGGTAAAAAACAAGGGCCTAGTTTTTCTTATTTATTTTGGTTTGCCTAATTAGGCTAACACACTTGATTTTCTTGTCTAATTGAGACAAGAAAATAAATGAGAAAAACTTTTGATGTTTCTGTTAAACATGTTTTAATCTTGAGAGGAAATCGGCAGACTCTCGATCGGTATTAAGGGTATCATATTTGCATGACACCTTCAGTTTGTTTATCTGATGTAAAATGGATGCTGTAAATGCTACTGACGCATCGGTAACCGATTGAAAATTACTACGTGCAACATCAGTAAGCGGCGGTATGAAGAGCGCTTAAAACCATTAACCAACAGAGGAGTGGTTTTACGTTTCATCCTCTGTAGAACAACAGAATTTCGTGCTGTATTTGTGTGTACATCAGCAACACGGCGTAAATTTTTTCTGTTCTCAAACGTTTCTACATTGATATAACTTACTTCAACAACCAGTGCGATAGACAATAAGCGCTTCCGCGGTGCTATTGCTTTATGAAACAAACAACATCACTTTTAGGAGGTAGTTTTTCTCGCAATGAATTATAAATTTAACTAAAGTCTAGGAAGAACTGTGGATGAAAGGGTCAGTGCATTATTTCAGAGTTGGTGAAACCAATGGCGACCAGAAGTATATCTGATGTATCCAACCTGAATGAAGAACTGTCCAGCGTGGCGGCTGAGTTACGCAGTCTGATCACTCCCTGCCTGGAGCACCTGGACGATGCGTTTACAGATGCGTTCACGCTTCCGTACCCTATCTCGACATGAACACCGTGCAATAATTATCTTGGACAAGATACGCAACAAGCGGTAAACTGCATGCAGTTGGATAATTTGCACATGGGTGTGTCACTATCACGTTTCTTCGAACAAAACGGTCACATTGGATTATAACTATCAATGTTAGGTATCATGTCACATTTTCCTTCTGAAATCATATCACAGATGTTGTGGTTAGCTCGGAAGACAAGACCAAATTTCCAACCGCTTTTAAATAATCAACACGCTAGTTTTGATGGTTGTACACAATGGGGATTCACTGCAATTCAAATGGAGCAACGTATATCAGATTAGACTCAAATGATTGCAATATTTAATTTACTTTAATTGTTTGCTTTTGTTTATTTTTCTATTTTGTAGCTAGTGAAACTGGCTACGCAGACATGAATTCAGTAGCTGAGGGTTTATTGGATGTTAATGAGTATGAGGATGCTCTTCACAACACTATAGACAAGATATTTCAACCCACACAATCCTTGATATCGTTAGAGGTAAAATTACGCAATAAAACTTCTGTCAGTCTGAAAGGTACACATCCTATCCGATCAAAAAGAGGGTTACTATAAGAAGCATTTTTTTATTTTTATTGAGGCTCATGCCTACAGGCATTGAGTATGGCATTGAGTATGTAGGCCTCATGCCTACAGGCATTGAGACTCTATGTATTCAAGGGAAACTAGATTTGTGTTCCCGGTAGCATTACAGAAAAGTTTACCAGGACAAACCAAGCCCCATCCCCCACCCTCACCTGAACTGGGGAAAATGTATTTCTGGCCATTCTAGACAATTTCTGTGAACGTGGCATGAGCCTCTGTGCACCGATAGGTCATCCCTCGTTTTTTTTATTATTTTATCTTATTATTTACCTTTACCTACTTACACTCCTCCCCGGATATACCGATATCGCTTATATCTATATCCCGCTTATATCGATACAATCTCTTGCAGTCAGTCAAATTAAAATATGTAGATATTTGTTCCGCTTATATCGA
>JBCAUI010224639.1:0-16566 GCA_038406195.1 Haplosyllis anthogorgicola
AAACAATAACTGTCAGAGAAAACCCTGCCCTGTGTGGTTCAGGGATATTCATAGGTGGATTATTAGTGAACTTTGAAAATTCTGGCTGGCCAGCCACCCATCAGATGACTGTAACACTACAGGATCACTGTTTCTACAGACACATGAGTAGACAGTCATAGTATATATCTGCAGAGAAGTAGATTAAATTTTAAATAAGCCACTGAGGGTAGATGAATATTGGTAGCTAGAAGTGTAGTAAGATCAAGTGAAGTGATTTAAAATAGTGTAATTAATTAAAGTAGGGTATCAATGATTAATTGTAAGTTGAGGCAATTAGGAGTGGAAAGAGGTATTCCAAATTGTCTAAATTGAACTTAAGTGAGAATCAATAACCCAAAATACTGCCAAGGGGTATGTTAAAGAATTGAGAATTGCACAGTGTCAATCAGAATTGAAGAGTTGACTGCTCTCATGATGAGAGTAATGAGAGGGCAGAGGATTGATCCCAGAAGCCTTCCATCACAAAGATGTGGTACAAGGTGTGCTGACTGCTAGCACACACATACAGCCACAGAGTGTACATCCCCTAAATGAGACCGAGTTCTTATTATGTTATGGGGCAAATCTGACTGCCACCAAGGTTGGAGCTGCTAATGAAAGCATCACTGACTAGCTGGGGCTGCCTGTAGAGATTACCTGTGATGAGGTATGCCCTGACCAAGTCCAGGACATGATCCATCATGCACAAAGCCACACGGGCAGAGATTCTGTCACAGTGGGAGGGAACAAAACCCTCCATATGCCAACACTGAGACCATGTGCTATGGGAGAAGGGCTCCAAATGCAGTCCATGCAAACACTGTCAATACCGTCCATGGATGAATATCAACCATGAAGACTGAGAGCAGCTGCGGGTAGCCCAGCTGAGCCAGGGGCAGCTCCAGCTCAAGGTTGTTTATTGCAGAAACACCCTGTATTGCCTAAATTTCAGGACATGTGCAGGAGAAAGGTACTGTGATGGTGGAGGTGTGGTTGCATGCAGTTGAGGATGTGAGATGTACCTATACAGAGGAAGCTTTACATACTGGGATCACCCAGTCCTGTATCAGTGATGCTGCTGATGCCATCACTTATTTACCTGTGGGATGTAGCCTTGAGGCTATCTTTGCAAAATTTGCATGGGTTTATGGGAATCCTGATTCAATGGATGCATTGATGCAAAACTTTTATTGCATCACCCAGGGCAAAACAGAATGTGTCCCAATCTTTGTGCTCAGGTTAGAAAAGGGCCTCAACGCTATATGCCATGAGCATCCCAATGTAATGAGTGAGGCTGAAGGTGACCATCACCTCAAATAGTGCCTGTTTCATGGCATGAGGGATGAGTTGAGAAATGCTTTGCATTATAAATATGATGGAAATCTGGATCTACACTACAGCAAGCTAGCATTTGCTGCAAGGCAAATAGAGAATAAAAGGTGACCCAGCCAACCAAGGCTAGGGCCAAGTCAGCCATTACTGATGGGTTTGAACGTATAAATGAACAGGGAAACCCATTTGATGAAATTCAGAAGCAAATCGCCACACTGATGTCTGCAATAGCAAATGACAAAGTGCATGTTTTTGCCCTAACATTTGGGCCTCAACAGTCCAAAAAATTAATTCTACAAAAAAACTTATTTGCTATTATTTCTACTGTATAATGATAAATGCTGCTCATATTGATGATTTATTAATATAAGTTATAAATATATTTTTACATCATTTTATATTCTTTTTTTTGAATGTTATCAGTTACTATCAGTTATGTAATGTTTATATTATGTAACTGTTATGTAACATATGTATTACATAATATTACATTTTGTTTAGTTATAGTCAACAAAATTAAGATAACCATGATGCATGTACAATATCAAAAACAACTACTTATTCCACAACTTGTTTCAACTGGTTTTTCCTAACAATAAGTATTTTGATGGAAAAAGTAGCTCCCTCTAGTGATAATGAATCAGTTACATAATGCATCCTACAAGTACGTCAGTTTTGTAACTGATCAGTTATAATTTACTGCAATTCATGTTTACTTGAAAGTCATGTAGCAGCACTGTATTACATTTTTTATATTTTTTGCAAGAAGTACTTGCAACATGCTGCCAAAAAACTTGAAAAATATTTGGAAAATGTTAAATAATAAGTTTGTAGGAACATCAATACCCCTTATTTTAATTGATTTTAGGTGGGACGGAAAATTTTCAAAAAATTAACCATTTCTGGCTATTTTTTTAAGCAATCAATTTCCACAAAATATGACACTTCATATATTTTTCTAATGTTTTCAAGATAGATCTATTGTAGAATAAATTTATTTCATGTGTTTAAATTACTTTTTGTCCCACTGGAATAACTGGAAAGCTTATGTGTAAAAGTGTAACACTTTTGTTTGAAAAAAATTCAAAATTTTGGTTAAAATTCAAGTTTTTAATTTGGTAAAACAAACTAATTAAGCTTAATTCCATATTAGTTATAATTTTTTTATAATCCAGGCATACAATTTTAAAATAATAAATATGAACAGCATTCTAAATAATTTATATTTTCATTTTACACACCATTTAATGAATAATTTTTTTCAGTCATCTCGTGGTTTGTCTCATCTTGATAATATCCTATCGGACAAGGTTCACACTTGTGAATGGAGCCGCCAACCATTGAATGCGCCTGCCCGAGACCACAAAATGCAGCATCTGAAAGATTTATTCTTTATCAAATATTTCTACAAAAGTGACTCCGAAAACCTGTTTGATCTATAAGAAAAGATTATTTGGGCAAAATCTAAACAAAGGAAAATATTTCTTCAATTAGAATTCGTTTTATCAGGAAAAAGTTTAGTAGTCTGGGCTGCGATGTTTTAGAAAGTGTATTTGTTCGCATTATCTGTAACATAGCTAATACTAGTGATTTTAAATTACTAATATTCATCAGAATACAAACAATGCGTTATCCCGGCACTTTTTCTGAACAAAAAGATTTCAGTTATTTCAAATTAATAATATATAAAACTAAAATTTTTGAATTTCACATTCATTTACTGTGTCGATGTTGAAATAGTTTTAACAGTAGCGCTGGATACAAATAAAATCATAAATATCATACTGACACAGCGTCATTTTGCTCTCACGATAAAATGAGACGTCAACATTCTTGTAGAACTTCACGCAAGTGCATTAATTCCATCTAAAGGTATCTTCCAGTTGTGGATAGATACGTAATACAAATAAGTCACATCCGTGTTAATTCGTCATTCTTACCGGAAATTTTTTGTACTGCGCACAGCAAAAGTAGCTCCACCACAATTCCGGTTCTTTGTCTACTGTTGTTCATTCTCTCAAATATTCGTAGGTAGGTACACGAAAGACATCCTGAAATTTCTATTAATTTAGAAAATTTCTGGGAACAAAATAATTTCACGCTGTGTTATTAATGCACCTAAAAGCCCGAGTGAAAAGGACAACGTGCAATTTTATCGAAAATTATGAAATTCCTATCAGTTTGGGAACAATAGCCCATCAAAACAACAGCATTGAATTCTTTTCTTTCATCCGTTGTTCTTTATGTGTCCAAATTGATAGAAATTTTATGATTTGTTCCAAATCTAACATAGATCATGAAATTATTATAAAAGGTTTAAGGCCCCGCTACCATTAGCTTAGCATTAACTCAGTATGAAATTCAAATGTTTTGGGGCCTTAAACTTTTGATATTTTTGGATAAATAATTTCATGATCTGAGAATTTTTATTTTCTGCAGTGATGTAAGGATGAACCCACTCGCTAGGCATACATTTGTTAACAGCTATGGTTATAAACTACAAATAAAATATTGAAACTAGTAGTGTTATCTTAATTAGCCTGATTCTGCTGCAGGTCTAGTTATTTGTAATAAGATAATATAGACTGGAACAGGTAGTCTAGTGCAACCAGCGCTTACTCAAAGTTTAAGGTGCAAATTGCATGAGATGCAGTTCGTGTGCTACTAAATATTCTCGGATGGTGGAATGAACAGCAATGTCATCCTGTATTCCATCCTGAGCTATCAATGGATTGGAGGTTTCCAATAATTTGTTCTCTGTCTATTGTCTAATTAGATGGGATTGAAATGTACTTGTTTCTGTAATGGTACCCGGATTCAATGTATTCAACGATTGTAATATTGTAATAATATTGTTTGTAATAATTTCGTCGACAATAGTTCAATCCATATGCATTGGATACAGTATCTTTACTGAGATGGTACATTTCTATTCTGTCCAATTTGACAAATTAGACAGAATATTATGAAATTATGGAAAATCGCAAATATCTCCTAAATCAATTGAAACTAAAATGCTTGATTATATGAATGAATCTTAAACCGTTCACATTGATAGATTTAACAATTTATTAAGGATATCATCGTATCATATATTACCATACAACATCTTTATTTGATTTACAGAGAAACGTGAAGCACAAGTGTAAACTATTCTGTCGAAGTCGATTTAGTGAAAACAATGGACAACATCACGGGAAATTAGCGGAATGTTAACTTACGACGCACTCGTCAGATTAAAAAAAATGCATAGATAGTCGTGGCCGAGAAAATGTTAGCAAGTTTGCTAGCAAGATAGCAAGTTTAGTTAAAGATGATAGTTTGGTTTACATGTTCAAATCAATAAAAAAAGAAGTAGGAGTTTCAAGTTAAATCCCCTCATGTGTAATATATTTCCCACATCAAGAAGTGTAGAAAAAGTGAAATGAATATTTCTGTCCATGTAGATTGTTTGGTCACACAAGTTGTTCAGCTTGAACCCTTTACATTTAAAATGTGTGCATATGGTATAAATGGTGTCAAATAACAGCTAACACAGACATTTTTTTGCAAACAGATCCAAATTCCACGACAACATCACAGCCTGATGACGAACTTGAGAATTGCAAAGAATGAGCTAAAATCTTTGCCTTGATTAGACACCACAACTTAACTTTAAAAGCAGAAAAGCGACTCCCAATTAAAGTATAATGGACAATAGTTTTGTAGCGTTTATCTAATTTGCTAGTTAAAAAGCAAACTTTGAGTCATTCCATTTTCTTGGATGACAGGTTACATCGCTTAAAGTTTATTTTGAGATATGTTTCCAACATAAATCAGTTGTTTATTTGTAGGTAGTTATCCCAGATGTATTTATTAGTTTAGATATACATTTAAATGTATATATAGATTTTTCTTTAGACTTATCCAACAAATTACACTCAAATTAACTTGTCATCACTAGAAATGTAGTAATAGTAACAAAAAAAATGTAGACGTTTCTGGATATAACTGTGACAAAACTAATGACGGCAAATAGATTTTCAGGTTTTTGCTATTTAGTAGATGCTAAATGACAAATGTATCATTGCCTCTTTTATTATAGGCTTGTGTACACTTCACACACAGTCATACTAGCAACATTAAGATTCATCAAACCAATGAGGCAGATTTCTGCTGTACATGTGCAATCGTAGGTGCAACGATGACCATTTCGCCAACATTGACGTCATGGCAATTTTCTTCATCTTTCAGCAGTACCTCCACTTTCATCTTTTTTACTTCAGAAACATTAGCGAACATCTCGGCATGTTCGTACATAACCATCTCAGTGCAGAATGTTGAGTTTCCGTCAATGATTTCTTCTGGTCCAGTTGTCATCATCTCCAAGCCTAAACAATTTTTTATCAAATGGACCCCATCCTGGCCTTAAAATGGACTCATCCCGTTACACCAAACCCAACATTTTTTTCAAACTGACCTCATCCTGTTTCAAACCAATTTATGTGTACATGTTATTTTATCCTTTATGTATAGAACTTTGTCAACTTCCTCTTTTATCTTACAATAATAACTTATTTTTTAAACATTTTAATAGGCACTTTTTAAATCATGTGATTTTCTTGCAATGATTCTGTTTAATTCTATGTGATTAAATTTACCAGAATTTTTGGTTTTTCTTTCTGTGAACTAAAACCTAAAAGGGTAACATACATCCGTACAATGACAAATATATCTTTAAGTGATCACATGACATGACTGTGATAGTGATGGGTAGTAATAGAGGGGAGCTCAGGAAGAGTAGGTGGTTCTCATTCTGGATAGCATCTGGGCAGTAGTGCAATAATTACAGGCCCAGTGGCAGCCAGGTTAAAAACTAGTCTTTGTAAAGTCTGAAATTCTAGTTAGACCACTTCATGAGGTTACACATACCCCTACAGAGGTTTTCTGAGGTGTTCTAAGTTAACAATAGTAGAATACATATGTTGTAGATTACCACACACATTCCTACACTGTGGAAAGTATTCAATTTAGTGTCCTCAGACTGAAGAATATGTGGAATAGACTTTTTAATTAGGAATTAGGATGAGTAAGTTTGAGTTAATTAATCTTATGGAAAATACTATTGGTAACATATGGATATAAGTTTCAAATACATTTGACTTGTAAATGATGAGAAAACTTGGATTAAGAGTGGACATAAACATTTTCACTGAAAAAGTAGGTCAAGTTGTTTACACATTTTTAGAAGTATTTTAAACATAGAGACACTAATAAGATACAAATATGTGTACCCCTATTCCATGATCAGTAGTCTTAAGTTCCTCTTCCATTAAATATAAAAGCCTGGAAAGGCTTTGGTTCCTTATTTTTGTAGGTAAACTAAGGACAGGTCAAATTTTCCCATTAACTCAATGGTATTTGAAATGGAGCCATCCTGCTGGATGCCAAACTGACAAATTTGCCAGAGTGAGTTTGAGGACCCTGCTCATACCACTTTTTAACCGTTTTAGTTTTGCACCTTTATGGATGCGAAAAGGCAAAGTCTTATCCGTTCTTAATTCCAGGATCACATTCACATTACCTTACTTAACCAATCTGGCCAAAGCAGTTGACGTGTTAAAAGCTGCTGAGTAAGCTGCTTGCGATTGTGACACCTGATTGAAAGGAGATACAGTTGGCATAGGAATGGTTAATAGAAAGAGAAATACTAATAAAAGGGGCTACTCCAAAAGCGAAGTATACATTGAATACAGCTTCACAAAGCAGCTTCTGAGGGCTGGATATCATATCTTACTTGTCAATATTTATCTGCCAGCTCTCTATCTTGTTTATTTTTGCTTAAATTTACAATACGCTACACCCCAGGTGACCCCAGAAAACTTGTACAATGTAAATCAGCCTACTTTGGCCTTAGACACGTGAGCAATATTGTACCTTAGTAAAGAAAACTTAGAAACCTTGCCAATAACAGGAAAATCTTTATTTTTTCTTGCAGACATTTATTTTAAAGCCAGCTCCGAGTGCGGATAGAAAGAGAGGCCCCGACCGACTCCCAATCACAAACGAAAGTGAAAACAACGCCATAAATTTTTCGGGAAAATTGCATTACAGAAATAGCTGGGTCCACATCATCTTGATGACATCTCTATACCACTACTCATTTATAAAGCAGAAATGAAATGCTCTCAAAAGATGTGGCTCACTTGGCCTGAAATATATGTAGCTAAGCATCACCATTTCACCTTAATGCTCAGGCTTTTGTAATATCTTTATTCTTTCAGCTAAAGTAAAACATCAAACATTCAAAAGAACACAGGGCGCAGCTAGGTGGAAAATAAAACAGGCAAAGCAAGCAATTCAAAAGCCAGACACAACCAAGCCACGCACTTAATATAATTCTTGCCTTTTTTTTTAATCAAAAGCTGACAACCCCCCTACCTTTTAATTAAAACTATATGAAACACTCGGCAAAGTAGTGCGCCATTTATTAATTCTACTTTTATAATTAAACCATCCAGTTCCAGTAAATGCCCCGCGTACCTTTTCTCGCCAAAATTACAATTTTTCTTCAAAGAAATTATATATAACTCGAGGAAGCACATGTATGTTTGGCTAAATAATTAATAACATGGGCATCTCCATCGCTTTTCTTTCCTTTTAGTGAAAGGTAAGGGTGCCAAAGGTCTATATTCACTATCAGTTTACTTGGATATTTATATTTTGATACTGCTTCAAAGCCAAATCCACCTTTTATTATCCCTTAGTGTACTCCGCTGGTATACTCAACTGTGAAATTATCTTACAGTCCATTGGACATTGGCCTTCTTCAAACATTACAAGCGGCGAAGGATCTTAAAGGTCACTTTTAAGATTTCAAAACCTATTGCAGCCGCAAATTAAACGCCTAGCGTGAGGGCCAAAAGAAAGTGAAGCAGTATAATTACTAGTTTCTATATTTCCACCACCTGATTTAATAAGTATGAAACCAATGCTTTTTGTCTACTGTTTCAATCGTCCCTTTTATATCACGTGGATAGGTCATAATCTACCTTTTTATGTGAAAATGGCACATTCCTCATTTTACTCTCTTTTTCCGGTTACATGAAGCGCTTAAGGTCAAACCTCTCTTTATTTTTTAACACTGTAGCTGGGAATGTTCAGGTTCCATTTTAACCTTTACAATACAACCAAGACTTTTGTTCTTGTCTGTAAAGGTCAAGAAAGCGCCCCACTGTCAAGGTCACTGAGTCCACCTTTTACTTCAAGATTGCGAAAGAAGATCATCGGCGTCATTTAGAGGCGTTTAAATAATTTATTTCCTTATTTATATAGGTCACTTCTACAGTAGGTCACTCAAGGCAGAAAGGTCGGCAGGTCATTGTGGAAATCAGAAGAAGCACTCACTGGGCATTGGATCTTTCATCAATAAAGTTTAGACGCTGACAATTTATTTATTTCTCGGATAGCTCAGCTTATGTTTATACAATGGAGGAGTAGAATGTCAAAGCTGCAGACATGTGTGCTTGTGCTAATGCATCTCTTAGTCCAATTTTAATTCTCACAAACATGTCTTAATCTCACATCCCTCTTCTTTCGTACATTGAATTTGTGGCCACAAAATGTCAAGATGCAAATAAATGTCAGCCCCAGGAAAATAATTATTTCCTTCTCAAGCCGCCACTAGAATATTGATAATTCCTGAACAAACATGGGGTGCATGGGTTTTCAAACTACAAGTGGGACCATTAATCCTGAACATTTGCCCAGGAAGCTGCTTTGCACAGCTCAAGCCTGTCCTGTTTTTATAACAAATTTTAATCGCAGACAGATGCTATTATTGGAATGTTGAGTTCATGATGGTGAAGCTAAAATGGGGACGGGGTTGCTTGCATGCTGGTGATTTTACCGAATGCAATGACCAGTTCAATATTGCCTGTAGCTGAAGGGATCCAAACCTTGATAGATGTCCCTTTTAAAATTGCTAAAATTCAACAAATCACTTTCGCATCTGTTCAAAAAATTTCAATTGGAAAATGCCAATTCCAGCTGGGGCATTCCAAAAATTCGTTCAAGTCCTATTTTTAGGAACTTGTGTCCTACATTAACGTTTGGTAAATGGGCAAGCTTTCGATGCCAGGAAATTTTTAAACTTAATTTAAAACATTCGCCTTCAGATAGCGACCCGTAATTAAGATTAATTGGAAGAGACTTTAAGTTTAAACTGCAGGTCTACTTTGATAAGGCTTAAATTTCTAGGCCATGTGCATTCAGTCAAGATTACGAGAGTATTTCTAGGCACTGGTACAGTGAACTGATTAGAGGACTAAATAATAACATTTGCAAATCTAGTTTAAGCTGTTTTCAAAGGACCAACAAAATTTTGCCTTAGAAATAGATAAAAACTCTTCAAAGGCAAAAATAAATAAATAAATAAATAAATGATGGGATTGGAGCAACTGTTTAAACATTCCACTTAGAAACATTGTTCCTGGAAATCCGTCTAAATTTAATCAGGCTAAAGATAACTTTGAAACTGAAGTAAGATTCGTAAAGTTTATTTTTGGTTATCTACACAATGTACATTTGAACTGCAGTGAAGGGTTTATCTCAGAAAATAGTACAGAGATATGTATTGGATCTATTTTCATTTCACGACTGTATAAACATGTGTCCAAATTTTCATCGCAGCTGCCCTGCTTCTGGATCCCAGTTAACTTAAATACTTTAAACTGTACAACTGGAATGCTTGCCAAATGGTTTTCCTGTTTTCAACACTTTTATATTCGTAAAACTGAAAGTAAAAATGATATTAGATTTATCAATGTAGTCAATGACAACACATTCGAATACTTTTTTGACATCATAAAAACAGTCGACAGAAACTTTTAAAACTATGTGTAATAGTTGAAAGATGAGCGGGAAACTACTGCCACAAAAAAACTACTAATTCAGAAATTTCTGAGGCTTCTTCAAACTTATTTTTTCGAGCAACTAATGTGAGACTCCACTAAATTGAGTTCATTTTCTACAGGACTCCTTTTAATTTTTTTACCTATCTATAATAAAATGAAGTGCTCTAATTAACTCTTGTGGGATTTCAGAAAACTTTCCATACTGAGGAAATAATTGCAAATTTCTTTTGGTTTCCATCAATTTGTAATTAGGTCAACGCTTTTCTGGCTACAAATTAACTTTTTTCGGTCAGCCCGCAATTTCTTGTTAATATTAGGAAATGGCACCGCGATTACATTTCAATATTTTAAATTGAGTTTCACTGGCGGACTTCTTAATGATCTACTCCTGCTTAAGTCTTAGGTAGAAATGTTTCTCCCTCAAGGATAGGTCTCAGCCTCCTATTTCAGCCTACAGTTAATTAAAATTGCACAAGGCTTTGGCATCTCTACAATCCTCTTAATTTCAATGCTCATCTAATTTCATCATGTTTAAGTTTCCCTCTACCTGTGATCCTATTTAATCTGCTCCTTCTCCATTTCAACTGGGAGACTCTCCTGCCATATTTGACCCTTTCTCGTCCCACATCATCAGCTGCACATATCAACCTTTTGTCCTGATCCCTTATTCAGCGAGTATTCATAACCGCAAATGTTAGATAACGTTTAAAATTACCAGATGCATTGCATAATCTCTAGTTGTGCAGCTTCATCAATCCCGTTATTACATCTAGTAAATATCATTTGCCAAACGCACCTAATCCCTGACCTTTTGACCCACTTAATTTCATCACTGAAGACTACCTCTTAATAGAAGTTTAATTACTTAATATTAAATTCTCTTTCCAGGGAATGGACGCCAAGAGCCTCATCAGCTCCGGATTTAAAAGGCTCAAATGTCCTCTTAAACTCTTGACCTACTTTTTCACACCTAACTTAATGCAATCCTAATGTACACACGTATTACACTGTAATCCAATATAACTTTAAAATCCAGTGTTTCACGAGCGAACAATCAATTTAACACAAAATCTTGCAGAAACAGATTTCACTCTTGCAATTTACTTCTATTCTTACATCTGTTTGCAGTTTCTTACTTCCTGGAAGCGGTTTCATTCTTCGCGTATAAATTAAATAACACGAAACCGAGAAAGGTAATATTTTCTTTTAAGTGGGTAGGTTTGGGCCCTTATTTGACACTTACAGCCAACTCGGAAGCAGCACATAAGAAAATACGTAAAATCGGTGAAGGGGGATGGCAAGGAGATATGGTCAACATATGATGATTAATGATGAAAATGATAATGACAGTTGATTCAGCTCATCAGCTGCCTAATGACATACCTAAACCTTTCATTACTTAAAAACTCATTCTAAACTCCAAGCAAGCCTCAAGCTTTCTCATGCCAAAGTTGAGCAGCTCATTACATGCCACTAATTTTCAATTTTACTCTCCCGAGTAAAGTTTTATCTTTCTTCCTTCACAGTTAAAGGCACTAAATCACTTTAAAGGAAGACAGCTGCTGTCTTAATAAATATCCTATCCATCTGTTTAGCTGTGGCAAATAAACATAACTTTGGATCCGTATTTTTACTTTGAAAATTTTGCAGTTTGAAGTTGCAATCGCTTAGTGTATCAAATTACGGGTTTAGCAGGATATCTTCCTAACCTTGTAGCTATTTATAGCTCTCATTTTGCTGGCAGCTTAATATTTTGCCAAAAGTTATCAGTAGCTGGCCCTCCACTTTTGACATTACACATAACTTTTCCATTTATTTTTCTTTGCCCATCAGAAAGAAGGGAAAAATGTTTGTCATATTAAAAAGCATCATCTCCTTTGAGTCATCAAAATAATACGCTGATTGGAATTCAGGAAAATGAGCCAGAAAGGCTTCAGCACAACTAGAACGATAAGCCGCTGAGTCTAACCTTTGGTCAAGCAGAGCTGTCTAAAGTGTATTCAAACAGCTAAAATTAAATGGCTTTTCATCAATCAGCCTCCTACATATCTGCTAATATTGGCAAATAAATTAGCGCCTTGATTGCATTAAGCCGTGCCCATTTTCTTGCTCAGGCGCCATTGTGTGAAGGACGTCACTGGGCAATTCTGATAAAAATTTAATAAAACTGCGCGGCCTTGCTGCAGGATAAAGTAGTTACATATGCAAAATATTTTAAGCAGCCGGGTCCAGAAATCAGAGTTCAAGCACTATCAACAACTTGTGCATGATTAAACAGCCTTGTTCAATATTGCCTGCCAATTTATTTGGCTGATGACTTGAATTCTGACATTTCAAAGCAGTTTCTAAGGAGATTAAGTATATCATATTTACTGACATTTTAGGCATTCTCTTTGAAATTTATAGCACACAGGGCTTCTTTCACCTCGGTCGGTGTGGCTTTACGCAGCCCAGATCGATGCAGGGCATTAAAAATTTACATTTTAGAAATAACATCTTCAAATTTTACGACATCATAAAAAGAAGGAAAAGGAAAAACCCGTTTCGATCTATTAAAACTAGGTGGATCAGTTTTCCATTCAATTTTGCGGCTTCGAAAAAAGTTTGCATTTGCTTATGCTGCTGGTCAATTCAGAAAAGCACACAAATTTCTGTAGCTAAATTCAATTTCTGGGCCAGGAGCCTGCCCCCCTCTGACAGTTTTATTATTTTCTTTTGATTCAGAAACTGCGGCTGACAAAACAATATTATCTACTCGCGGACACCCGGTTTCCATGGTGACATTAACTTTTATGGATTCATTTTAATCACAAGGGACACAAAAATTGCCATTTTTCTAGATTGAATTTTCCAGCGGCCACCAATGAATATTTTCAAGGCAGCCCAAAATCTAATCTGGTCCGATTTAAAATGGCCAAATTTTCAGTGAATCTATGGACATAGGACAACCCAATCAATAGTAGAAATGCCCTGCAATATTAGCCTATGTTTGTCCATTTATCAACAACATTGAAAGGCATAGGAGAGAGCGCAATATTCAAATTTTTATTGAAAAGGCCTACATTTTCCCATTCGGCTGTGTGTCCCTTCCAGCTCCAACAGGTTTCATTAGTCATTTTCATATTGACTGACAAAAATTTCCCAGGTGGCTGTCTGAAAATACGGAGCGAAATGGACAAAATTGTCGTCCGGATATGTTTAGAGGTGTTGAAAAGTGCAGCTTTGTATTGTAAGTGGATTTAGGTTGGAGGGGGGATGGGGAAGGGAAGGCGGAGACTTGAAGCTGAAGTGGACCTGGCAATCACACCAGAGTCCATTATTTCTCAACAAAAAATTATAATCGATAGCATGTCTTACACAAAGGCCAAACTCATTATGACTTATTACACACCACGGGATGCAAATTACAGTGAAATTAACAATAGAATCAGTTGCCTGCTACAACAGCAAGGTCCATACGCAAGGCCAGCCATTACAGGCAAGCCTAAGCTAGCAATTAAATTTTCCATATGGACAGGCAAAATATTTGTAATAGATATCCCGACTGCGCCGAAACGAAAACAATTGAAAATCTACGAGTGGAATCAATACGGCAAGACTGTTTACTTTGTCTATTTGTCTTTCTATAATATCTCTATATTACACTGTCCATGCCCAGCTTATGGGGGACCATGTTAAATATTCCATTTTTGCCATCCATTATGCGAAACTGGACGTTAAGAAAAGAATCAACACACAACATCCATCCATCAATACTATTGTTTTAACAATGTCACAGAAACCTGATGAGCTTTTCTAATGTAAATGACAACTGAAAATTTTTTGCCTCGTCTTTTTTTCAACAGGCATTATTTTCCTATTGAAGAGGTTTACTTGTACCTGTGACATGACCACATAAAGAGTACAGATAATAGCAAAGTAGTGATGTCGAATGAATTGTCAATACGACCCCAAGTTCAGCTTCTTTCTTCCCTCAATTCCTCTAATAATAGGCTGCATTACACGAAAGCATTGAACTTTGAATACATACAGTGCAGTATCGATTTTAAGATTTTCTTTGATCTACATGGAAATTTTGATGAAGACCGTTTTTACACAAAGGTATTGATAGCTTTCGCACAAAGGCGCTCTGAACCAGTGGAGTTGAAACATATAAGTGCTTTAAAAGAGACAATAATTTTGATGTTCTCGTGACATTTGAGCATACTGTTAGAGTACATAAAACACTTGATTGAGAAACCAATATTCATTAACTGAAAATTGACTATCTATCCAAAATACCCTTCGCAATCAATAGATATTGCCATAGGGATATATTGCAAATACAATTGTCGAAATTTACTGAAAACTATTGATTCTAGTGAAAGTAGTTTTCAGCATTGATCAAATATTCATGAGAATTTTCAATTATCTTCAGACGGGGAAATAAATACAAAGGAATCAATAATAGCTTTATCATCATAAAATGTTTCACATCTCTTTTGTACAAGTCAAAAACAACTATTCCTATGCACCTATTTGATCATTTTCAAAATCCCAATGTCTAACGATTACACACTTTTCAAAACTGCCGTACATTTCTAATTCTTAATGCTTCTACCTACACAGGATATCGATTTCCATTTTTACATCTTTAGAATATAAAAAATTCTTAATGCCCAAGATGTCCATATATAATTAGTAAATCAATAGTTTGGCAGTAAAGCAAAAGGCTTTTTACACAGGTACTTCAACATATCTACTTGTCAGTTTTTATTCCCTCAGTTTTATTGATGAGTTTCTGGACCAGTTCTTGTAATTTTCAAGAGTGCCAAGCAAATTAAATTTTCACAAGCTACGCACTTAACTATCAAATGTCAAAACTCAATAGTAGTGCTATGAAGGATTCCAGCAAAATGGTGCTTGACATGAAAAGGAACAATTGATGCCAAAGATAATTAACTCTATTATAATAGTTCTAAAACTATCAATTGACGTCAGTCCGGTCATACATTATGCACGGTATTAATAATTACAAAATACAATTGAAAATTTATGGGAATTTTTTTTCACAAAGAAAGTTTCTGTTTTTTTTCCAATATTCGCATTGCATGTTTTTACTTTTTTATTTCTACATCTCATCCCACTGGTGTAATAAAATTTATGTGCATTTTGACCTCGGAGTTTATTTAAAAGCTAAGTATTGCATGTGTTTCAGAGAGATTTAAAATAAAATGACATTTACGAGGCAGCTGATAGACAGCTATTTCATTATAACTGGCAGCTGGTTCAAATTCTTCAAATTCTTACCCACGAAACTTCAAGTTTTAAATGATTTTTTTTTTCCTTTCCAGACAAAGGTAGTACAGATGTAGAATCTTCCGGAAAAAGGAAGCATTACTGGAACTCTACACTGAAACATGAGAAATATTTGGCAGTGGCACAGAAACATTTTGTTCTTTTTGGGCTTCATTTGTTTGGGAGAGTCACACTTGGGGGATCAACCAGCCATCTGGTCACGCCATTACAACATGTTATCTCAGCCTCAGCAACCCCCTATTTCCGATGTGTATTCATTCAAGTGAGATAGATGCTTTCTGTCACATAAGCCCCCTTCATTGACAGAATCTAAACACCCCTTTTACGGAATCTTTTCAACCTTGTTTCCCTCAATTAATAATGGGGTGAATTCACTTTTTACCCCGCGGCTTCGTTGCTTTTTATTTCACTTGTGACCTGTGTAATTTTACATCAAACAAGTAGATTTTTCCTTCGTTAAAAGTGAAAAAGCATGCTTTGAAAAAAGGCCCTTGACTGGATGTTTGGTTCAATATTTTCTCACTATTGTTTGGAAACATTAAAGTTTGTTGAGATTTGAGGTCGATATTATCTGCTGTGTTGAACAGAAGTCGACAGGTGAGGGCACCGGATAACAAAGGTAGATCGACCTGGGTACAGGTGCATGGGTCACAGGTTATATTTGCAACTTACTGGTTAAGTTTGTAACTGAAATGATCCCGACAAAACGAAAGAGTCATACGTCACTCATTACATTACGGGATCCATATTAAACGAATTGTCATTTGCACATCATTAATAGTAAAGAAGGTTGCAACAAACATAGATGGATGACTTCCCTCTTCGCGTAGTTTTGTTTTTGCCAGAATTATTATTAGAATATGACTATAAATTCTCATTTACGTATTATCCATCCATTATAATTGGCAATTACTACTTAAACTGCCAATCTATAAAAATGTCAATGTCTAGGTATGGCACCAGCATACACAGCCTTCACCCCCAGCACACCGCTACCAGCCTAACGGTCAGCCTTGACCTT